>JAODAL010014905.1:0-85743 GCA_025379985.1 Phyllomedusa bahiana | reverse complement strand
TTTTCCTGTAGCCAAATTTCACAAGAAAAGGGTTTAATTACAACGTATCTCTTGTTGTGTGGCGTAGAAAAACACGAAATTTGGGAACACGCTACAAGACATTTGTGGGGCCAATTTTTTGGGCGCTTTTTCATAGGGGTAATTAAGGCTTTTTGCTGGTTGCTGCCCCCCAAGAAACTGTGTTTTTCAACGCCAAAATATATAAATTTTTTTCCTGCAGCCTAATTCACAAGCAAAGGTTAATTACAACTGTATCTCTTTTTTGTGTGGCGTTGAAAACACGCAATTGTAACACCGGGCAAAGCTACTATTTTGTGGGGCTAAATTCTTTGGCGAAATTTACACCCAGGGGTTAATTAAGCTTTGTTTTGCGGGTGTGCTGACCCCAAGAAACCGTCTTTTTCAACGCCAAAAATATAAATTTTTCCTGTAGCCCTAATTCACAAGCAAAGGTTAATTACAACTGTATCTCTGTTGTGTGGCGTAGAAAACACGCAATTGTAACACGCTACAAAGCTACTAGTTTGTGCGGCCCCAATTCTTTGGCGCAATTTACATCCAGGGTTAATTAAGCGTTGTTTTGCTGGTGTGCTGACCCCAAAAAAACCGTCTTTTTCAACGCCAAAAAATATATAATTTTTTCCTGTAGCCTAATTCACAAGAAAAGTTTAATTACAACTGAAATCTCTTGTTGTGTCGCGTAGAAAACACGCAATTGTAAGACGCTACAAAGCTACTATTTTGTGGGGCTAAATTCTTTGGCGCAATTTACATCCTCGGGTTAATTATGCGTTGTTTGCTGGTGTGCTGACCCCAAGAAACCGTCTTTTTCAACGCCAAAATATATAAATTTTTCCTGTAGCCTAATTCATGTCCGAAGGATAATTAAGCCTGTTTGTGCTTTTACATTTAGTAAAACACAGTGTTTTTAAACGACACATTCAAGTAAATTTTTCCTGGCCATTTGTGGAGCGAAATTTATATCCAAGGGTTACCCAAGCTTGTTACTGGGTTCATTTGGAGTCAACAGCAGAGAAAAATGGCAGGCTTCTTTAAATTGCAAAAACATGTAGAAAATTTATTAAAAAGTCCCATAAATACAAGACTTGAATGACAGAGTTGTACTACCTGCGATTATGGTGGAGAACATTCCATAGTAACCGGTATAATAGATGTTAAAGACTATTTTCATCTGCAGTACTGCGACTGCATAGCTCTGGTCGCTCCGGCTTGGAGCACGGCAGTACCTGACTGGCGGGCGTGGCGCAGGCGTACGACGTTTTCGGGGGACCTCCCCCTTTCTCAAGCACGCACTTGCTAAACTTACCCTCTACAAATTTATAGGTAAGCACGGCAGAGTGTATACTATAAATGCCGCTACATATGGCTAATGGATAGGTTTTTTTTTTTTTTTTTTTTTTTTTTTGTTTACAAGAAGGCTCTAAGGCCCCAACTTTCGTTCATCCCAGCTGGTGCAAGTGTGTTTAATACATGAATCCATCTCGCTTCTCGTCGTAAAAGAAGCGTTTCGATGGATTGTCCCTCCCTCTCTTCAACTTCCTCTAAAACAACTTTCTCTGCTGTTGACTGTGTTGAGGGTTGAGGAGCCCTGGCTAAGGCAGACTTGCCCTATAGCGGTCTTTGTACTTATATGAAAAGTAGCTACGTTGAAAAAAAGATGCCCTTCATTTGGAGTCAAACAGGGTGTAAAATGTTATATACAGATATCATCATCAAACAGTGTCTGTACATTTTAGAACAAACACTAAGTCAGACAGAGAGGTGGCAGGCCTGCACCTGCGAGTGGCAGTGGCACAAACATTTCCCGGAACAGGCCCAGGTCGCAGCACAGCAAGGGGACGTCGCAGCAGGGGTCACTCGGTGAGGCCACAACTGCCGCTGTCATCTAGCGGCTGTTTGTTGTTCAGCAACCCATGGGTTCTTGATTGGTGTATTAGGTCATCCTCATCCTCGCAGATGACATTTGACAACCCCAGCCAAGAGTCGGTGGGAACCTCAAACACAACCATTAGTTGGCATGGCCCGGGAGCGGGTCAGCGGCCCTCACCCGTCCTCACCGCCTCTGTCCATCCGGTTCCCTTAGCCAGAGATTACTATGGGTCTGGCTCAGCGCCACTATATAGCGAGGATGAACAATTTGAGGAGGGCAGTCAGCAGCTACTTGGCAGCAAAGAAATGGGGCCAATATCGCCTGCTTCTTGCAGTTGGCAGAAAGTATAGCTGTGGAGAGTGGCATGGGAGGTCATGTTGTGAGAGGTCAGCCTCGGCATACCAAGACCGCTGATGAGGACAGCAGTGACGATGAAACACAAATAGATGATGATGTAGCCGACCGCACTTGGGAGCCGGGTGAGGCAAGGGCTTCATCATCGTCAGGAGAAGAGGGCGTCAGCTTGCGCATCAGGCAGCAGCGCAGCCAGCAAGTGGGTCGTGTGGCCGTGAGTCAGCAGGATAGCAGCAGTGTGAGGGCAGGAGCCAAGCGGCCACGGGGTAGAAAACCCGCTTCGCAGGTCCAGAAAGTAGCAGCACAGGGGCTCAGCGAGGCAGCGGCGGCAGTAGTCACTCAGTGCGAGCGTTGGCGGTAAATCCGATACTCGGTGGTGTGGCAGTTCTTTGCTAAGACACCGAGGAGCCGAATATGGGTATATGTAGAATCTGTGGGCAGAAAGTGAAGCGTGGCCAGGGAGCTAACGTTGGCATCACGGCCCTGCGTCAACACATGCAGCGTCACCATCCGGTGCACCTTAGGATGGTTGGACGCATACTGTTGTCTCTTTGCAATCGCCTCGCTGAACGACTTCTAGCGCCATGAGTAGCGAGGAGCAGGAGCATCTGGACCGGGAGATGATGTCAAAGAGAAACAGCTCCCTTCTGCAGAGGTGGTGGAGCCTTGACTGGCTGCAATGGCATGCATGCCACTGGGCGCTGCTGCTGCTGTTGCTGCAGCGGCAGGATGGACCACCACATCTGAGCCGAGTTACGCTAGTACGTTTATGGCAGCACTGGAAAAGCAGTATATTTTTAAAACTCAAGGCCACCACGATGTGATGGCCTGGTATCGGTATGTGGATGACATCTTTGTCCTGTGGAAGGGTACTGAAGAAACACTTGAAACATTTGTAGAAAATATCAATGGGATTCATCCTCTTATTGAGTTCACCGCCACAGTAGACAGAGATGTCATCCACTACCTAGATGTTGAGGTCAGAAAAACCTTGGATGGGTTTGTTACTAATTTATTCACTAAGCCAACTGATAAAAATAATGTTTTGCACAAAAAGAGCAAACATGCGCCAAAAACATTTGATGGCATAATAAAAGGTCAACTTACAAGAGTGAGGCGAATTTGTTCTACTAGACAAATATATCAAGAACAAAGTCAGAGAATAATAAAAAAAGTTTGAGGAAAGAGGATATGACAGGAACCATATGGAAGGGATAGCACAAAACATATGTGAAATAGATCGCTCTGTCTTATTCAGTAGGCAAAAGAAAAAAGGTAAGGAGGGAATCTCGCTTTTGTCAGCACTTATATGCTCATAGTGAGATGATAAAGAGAATAATCAAAAAACATTGGAGTATATTGAGAAGCGATAGCAGGTTTGGTAAAACATTTAAGGATCCACCTATTTTTACGTACCGTAAGGGACGTACTATAGGTAGTCAAATAGTAAAAAGTGACATCAAAGGGGCAACAGCCAAAAAAGGGCCATTTTTGAATCCTGAAAGGAAGGGGACATATCCCTGTAAAAATTGCCAGAACGTAGTGCAATAATACAAGGTTCACACATATCACATCCAACTAAGGGAATTGATATACCTATTAAAGGAGCGTTCACATGTGATACAAAAAACGCGGTGTATATATTGAAGTGCCCATGCGGGAAGGGATACGTGGGCCAGACAAAGAGGAGTATAAAAATCAGGCTCAATGAGCACCGTAGTAATATCAGATTGGCATTAAAGAATAAAACTGTAGAGAAAAATGAGGGAGGTAAGAGGTTTGGAGAGACGAGCATAGCCAGACATTTTTTAGAAAACAATCACAATGTGTCTGAGCTGAGATGGGCTGTATTGGAGGAAGTTAATGTGAGGGAAGGTGAATCAATTGAAAAGCTCCTCTTGCAACATGAGCAAGATGGATCTATAAATGAACACACTAGCGCCAGCTGGCATGAATGAAAATTGGGGCCTCAGAGCCTTTTTATAAAATGTATAATATTGTCGTAGTAGGTTTTTTACCTTATTATATTGTGGAGGTGTAGATTGCATACTCCTGTGCTTACCTATAAATAGCATGAGGTAAGCTTGCAGAGCGTGCTTGAAGAAGGGGGAGGTCCCCCGAAACGTCGCGCCACGCCCTGCGCCACGCCCGCCTGTCAGAACTGTTGCATTCCAAGATGGAGTAGCCGGGCTATGTGGTCGCAGTATCGCTGTTGGTAAATATGCTTTTTGTATGTTCCTGCCACCTACTATGGATTGCCAACACAACTTAAACGCAAGTAACGGGATGTTACAGATGTGGTCTTATATTTAATGGGACTGTCAATAAATGTTTGGTAACCTTTTGCAACATTTAAATCTGCTTGTTGTTTGTTGGCCACCTCCAGAATGTCATTGTGCCACTGCCTGACCTCATGCTGCTGTGGCTGCCGCCGTCACCTCCACACTCTGTCACTAATGTTGCCACCTGAGCTCTCAGCTTGTTTTTTTCCAGCTTTCGCTGGCATGACTTTATCAGGCTACATTCCCGCTTGAGGTTTTTGGTCAGTTTTGCCCTCTTAAATGCCCAGGGAATTTTATAGTGAAGCGATTCTAAGAGCGGCGGCAGACATCTGCGTGTCATACTAAAACACAACATTGTATGAAGACCAAACCAAGCTCCCTCTGCATATTTAAGCATGGCACAACGTTCTACAGCACCCTGCAGGCTCTGTGCAGCCTGGAAATAGCTGCTTTTTAACGCGATTCGTGCCGAAGTAATTCGGAACGAAACAAATTTTGTCGGAAAATTCGGCGAAGTGACCGAATCGAATTTTTGAGAAATTCGCCCATCTCTAGTTATGACAATGAGCAGCTTGTTGATTCATTCTTGAAGGTTTCGAAACGAGTGTGTGGTGTGAATAGAACGTCTATCTGCTCCCAGCATGCTCATAAGGCTGTGATGTTTAGATACTTCCAATAATGTAGAGCACACCACTGACACCTGTGGCAAAAATGGTTTGGGATTGACTGTTTGGGTCAGTGGTATGTAATTTTGAGCCAGTGTGAACGTTTGCATTCAAACAATGTCACTGACTATCAACTGGGCGACGGTTGGATTCTTTTGTTCTCTAATGCCCTTCAAACATGACACATGTATCCTAACCCAATGGGCAAATATGCCTTGCTTACCACATGGAGTCAAGGTGACACTGAACCCCAATTACTTGATCTTGACCTGTTGTAATTAGGGCCAAGCTTTTGAGACAGACATACCAACACATGGATGACTTGTGTGACATTGTCGCTCTGGCAACATTACCCAATCTGATTGGCAGGTTGAAAACGGAGATGTTGGCTGGCAACTTGACCTTACTTGCAACAGGTTCGTTTACTCAGTTCCCAGGATCATTAGTGACTAGTGTGTTTGTAGCTTCCTTATTTGGCTGATTGCTTGGATGCAGACTGGAGAGAGAATATATTCAGAGGATTGCTTGGATGAGTGGAAAATATGTGCAAAGATGGATGGCCAGACTTGGGTGACACAAGTGTCCTTAGTTAGAACTTGGACATGGAGATAATTTGAGAGGCTTAAAGGAGTTGTCTCATTACAAGCTTTCAGCCTACTTCAGTGTGCCTGGCAGTTGAATTGAGGGGCGTGCTTCTTGTCTGCCTTTCCCCTCCTTTTCCCCCCTCCCCTCGCACAAAGAAGTTCCCCTTCCAAACTTTTTTACAGCAGGGGGAAAGGGGCGGGGGGGTTTGCTCCCGGGAAAAAACCCCTGTGTTTTCCCTCCCTTTGGTCTGCTGCAGGCTGCTAGATCAGCTGTATTAGCGCTGATCTATGAGTGTGAAGAGTAGTTTTAAACGATTTACTTTTTGCATCGAATCGATCAAAGGGGCCGTTAGGGGCCAAAATCGAAAAGGTTTTCGATAGCGATAGTCGTTTCTTCCCCGTGCCCATTAAAGTCTAGGGGTTGGGGCCAAACAACACCTTCATTCTTACACCCAAACAGGGCGGAGGAAGCGGGAAATTTAACGGGCCCACAACAGTAAAAAGGTTACCTGTTTAATTTTAGGCACAACACTTAGGTTTTAAAAAATGCCACAAAAAAAAGTCACACCCAATTTCCCTTTTCCCTTTGTCTTGTACCACGATGACCCTTAACCTGTTTCACCCCCCAAATTAAGAAGGGGACAGAAGGCAGTATGAAAATAAACCCATCTTTTTATTTGAACTGGAATTAAAATACCCCTTTTCCGGGAAAACGCAGCATAAAACCCCCAAACCCGCATGCCCCCCCCATTTTAAAAAGTGGGGGAAAAAGGAATTTTAAACCACCTTTTTAGTTTCATGGAAAAGGGCTAACCTTTTCCTGGGCCACGATGACCCCCAAAACCTGCTTTAACCCCCAAAATTTTAAAAAAAGTGCCGGAAAAAGGGGGTTTTCAACCACCATTTTAGTTTCCGGGACATTGCTTTCCCGGGTCCGGGGGGCACAGATGGCCCCAAACCTGCAGGGACCCCCACTTTTAAAAAAAATCCCGGGGAAAAAGGGGGTTTTTAAACAACCTTTTTTGTTTCATGGACTTTAAAACTATACCGGGTCCTGAGCCACCAGCAGGGCCCCCAAACCCTGCAGGGCCCCCCCAATTTTAAAAAAGTGCGGAAAAAGGGGTCTTTCAACCCCTTTTTAGTTTCACTGGACTTTTGACTTTTTCTGCCCGGGGCCACAGCATGACCCCCAAACCTGCTTAACCCCCCCATTTAAAAAGTCCCGGGAAAAAAAGGAGTCTTTCAACCACCCATTTTATTTTAAATGGCATTGACTTTACCTGTCCTGGGCCCAGCATGACCCCAAAACCCTGCATGACCCCCCACTTTTAAAAAGTGCCGGAAAAAAAAGGCTCTTTCAACCCCCATTTTTTTTTCATGGACATTGACTATACCCTGTCCGGGGCCACGCATGAGCCCCAATCCTGCTTTGACCCCCATTTAAAAAAAAGTCCCCCGGAAAAAGGAGTTTTAACCCAAACCATTTTTTTTTTCACTGGACATTGATTTTAAAACCTGTCCTGGGCCCCCAAGATACCCCCAAAACTGCAGGGACCCCAACTTTAAAAAGTCCCGGAAAAAGGGAAGTTTTTTCAACCACCATTTTATTTTCACTGGACATTGACATCCCTTGTCCGGGGCCCAAAGCAGGGCCCCCAAACCTGAAAAAAACCCCCGGGTTTTTAAAAAGGGGCCCGGGAAAAAAAAGGGGTTTTTTAACCCCCAAAAATTTTGGGTTTTCTTTGGGAAACTTTGGGACTATCCCCGGTTGGGGGGCCACCTTGACCCCAAAAACCCTTTGGCTTGCCCCCCCACATTTAAAAAGTCCCGGGAAAAAAAAAAATCTTTCACCCCCATTTTGTTTCATGGACATTGACTATCCCTTTGTCCTGGGCCACAGATGACCCCCAATTCCTTTGACCCCCACTTTTTAAAAAGTGCCGGAAAAAAAAGGGTTTTTTAAAACCCACCTTTTTATTTTCTTTGGGCCCTTTGGGACTATACCTGTCCGGGGGCCAACAGGGGCCCCCAAATCCTAAATGACCCCCCAACTTTAAAAATTTTGGGGGGGAAAAAGGAGTCTTTAAAAAACCTTTTTTTTTCCCCAAGGGGAATTGACTTTTCCCCGCCCGGGGCCCCACACCCATAAACCCCAAAAAACCCTGCATAACCCCCAGTTTTAAAAAGTCCCCGGAAAAAGGGGTTTTTTCAAAAACCTTTTTTAGTTTAAACTGGACTTTGGGACTATACCTGTCCGGGGCCACAGCATAGCCCCAAACCGCATAAACCCCCACTTTTAAAAAGGGGGGCCGGGAAAAAAGGAGTTTTTTTCCCCACCTTTTTTATTTTTAAAAACGGGACATTGACTAAAACCTTTTCTGGGCCCACAGAATGACCCGGGCCCGGGGGAGTTAAGTGGGTGCGGTGGAGCCCAGGCTGGCGTCGCTATTAAACGCAGGTTAAAATCCCCTGTTGACGCAAGGCAACAAAAAACTTTTGTGTGAAGCAGGTGCGGAAGCGGAAATGTGAGAACTCCAGCCTTCCTCAGACACCTTTCATTCCCGGGGGTAGCGCTTGCCCTCCTTTTTTTAAGGGGAGTGGGACCAATTGGCTTCACTTGGTAATTTGGGGGGTTTTAAGGCTCTTTACCCCCGGTTTGCCCTTTTCTTGGCATTTTTTTTTCTCTTTTTATAAATTTGTGTGGGGAAATGGTTCTCTGTCCCTTTGTTCTCTGTCCGTGCCCCCATCTCCGGGTCCTCTGAATAAACTACATATGGTAAATTTTTCCCCTTTTACCCCCTTGTCCCCAATTCGGAGGAATTTTTTTACAGTATTTTGTACGGGAAAGGGTTTTTAGTTTTAATTCTAGAAAACTTTTTAAATTTTTCCGGGGGAAACCCCACCATGTTTTGTTTCTTTTTTTAATTGTATTAAAGGGGTTGTCTAAATTTTAAAGGGATTGATAGCTATTTTAAAAGATCTTGAAAAAACAAGTCATTTTGCAATTGTGTCCTTTTTCAGTTTTCCCTTCCTTTCCCGTTTCTGACAGACCCTCACCCTTGGGCCACTCTTGACCATTGTGAAAGGGCAAATTTTTTTTAGAAAAAAAATTTTTTAGGGTTTGGCCTGTAGTAAAGCTGCATGTTTTCCCGCAAAATGCCCCCCAAAAAATTTAAAACCCTGACCCAAAGAGCCACTTTTGCCAAAAGTGAAAAAAAAATGGGTTTTTAGAAACAAACCCTTTTTTTGAATGGACCTGTTGTTTTGCGCTTTTTAAAAAAAAAATGACCAAAAAAAAATTTTAAAAATTTACTTCTCAGCCACTGTTAAAAAAAATTTTGAAGGAGAAATGCCACTTAGAAAACCACATTTTTTTTCCAAAGGGGCCATTTTTTTATTGTGGAAATTTCAGCAAAAAATGACCCCAAAAAATTTTTAAATATGACTTCTCAGCCCCTGTTAAAAATTTGGGGGGGAAATGCCACTTAAAAAGCCACATTTCTGTTCCAAGGGCCTTTATTATAGCTTCATTTTAAAGCAAAATAACCCAAAAAAAATTTTAAATATGACTTCTCAAACCATGTTTTAAAAATTGGGGAAGGAGGGAAAAACCACTTAGAAGCCCATTTTTGTTCCCAAAGGACCATGATTATTGCTGTATCTCACAGAACATGACCCAAAAAAAATTTTAAATATGACTTCTAGCCAAATTTTAAAAATTGTGGGGCAGCATTTCCCCAAAAAAAAAATTGGGCAATGTGAAAAAATTTTAAAGAATGAAAAATGAGTAAATAGAATTTTTGGTTTTTTTCATGAAACCCTTTGGGGTCTTTTAGTCAACCCCACAGCAAAACCAGCCCAAAAAGAACTGTTTTGGGGGAAATTTTGGGGTTTAAAATTTTCAGGAAGAAATGATCATTTTAAAAATAAGTTTTTTAAGAGGGCCTTTTCTGTTTGGGGGGAAAAGTTTAAGTAGACCCGCATTTTTCATGCCTCGGCAAATTTGGGGGCCCCAACATCATCAGAGATCCATGCCCGATTTATTTGATGAAGTTTAAACGATCCCCATTAAATTTTGGAAGTCGGATGCGTTTGTCGTTTTGGGCTTTCTGTGTTTCAGGTGTCCCCGATCGTTCCAAAAAATAAGGATCACACAATGCTCATGCTGCAAGGGCCCTCGCCCGCACTGGCCATTTTGGGGGCTTTTTTCAAAAAATGGCAAGGATTGGGGCAGGGGCTCTTTCACCTGCCTCATTTTTCGGTGGTTCAACCCCCGGGTCCGCACCCCTGGGTTTTTCAGGCCATGTGTCACTTCGTACTGCGTAATGGCATTGCGCGCTGCCCCAATTTGCTGGAGTGTGTTTGGGTTGGGAAATTTTTCAGCAGGCCCCGTCCCCGACCCGGTTAGCTCTTTAAAAAAAAATTTTTTGGACAACAAGGTTATGACATGTGCCAGGGAAGGGATTGGCTCCAGCCTACCGATTTTAAAGGGGGGCCCGCAGATTTCGCCCCGTTATCGACCCACCTTGCCTGGCACAAGGTTCTTGTCACCCAGCCAGCGCCGGTCTCGTTGCGGGAGCCGTCCCCAGCTCCTGCCCGTGTGTGATCGGGCTCCAAGGCAGTTTTTAAATTTTAAACCCCGGGCCCGGTGCTTGGGCCGTGTTTCCACCGAGGACTTGGGGGGAAAAAGCCCTGCCCATCCCTGCGGTTTTAAAAAAAGGGGTGCCCGGCTGAGGCCCATCACCCCCAGAGCATCAAACCCCGTAACCGTGAGCTGCCGGATAAGCGGGCCTTTTGGGCCCTGCTTACTAGTCCCGTGTCGGGGGTGAGATGGACTTTTCCGGACAAGATGGACAACGCGCGGGGAAAATTTTTGTTTAACGTGGTGGCCGTGCGGGGTGGCTTTTTGGAAAAAAAAATGCCTGGGCATTGGTTTGGGGGCAGGCGAGGGCCTGGTGGCGGAAAACCCCTCTGGTCCACCGAGGAAAGGCAACATTTTCCCAAAGGCCAAAAAAACCTGGCAATGCGACATTCAGGTTTTGGTTGGGGGGTGGTTTGGGTTAAAGTGTTTCTTTGCTCCCAACCTGGGGAAGAAGAAAGGGGCTGCTGATGGCCGCTGTACGGGTGCAGGTGTCAAACTGGGGGAAGGAGAGGGGTAGGATGGGTCTTGGTGGGTGGTGGTTTGGGCGACGGTGGAGGTGAAGCGGGGCTGACCCCTGATCATGACTCTGAGAGCATGGGCGCTGAGGAAGCTTGGTGGTGGCGGGGAGGGGGGACAGGGGTGTTTGGGACAGTGGTTGGGGGCCCCGGCGTGGTCGGGCCCTTTTTTTTGCCAAGTGTTCCCTCCATTTCAAATCATGCATTCGTGCATGTGTAGACATGTTGGGGGTGGGTTTAACCCCTTAAGGTTTTGCCTTACTTATGCGTTTACGGCAAAAAGGGGCATATGACATGTGGGTGAATCAAGGTTGCTCAAAAAAAGGCCCAGGCTTTTAGGGGTCTGGACCTTTTGACGGGATAAGCGAGGGGCGGGGTTTGCGTGACCGTGGCTGGGGAATCTTTCAGGGACTTCTGGACCCCCCTCCTTTTTGTGGGGGACCCCTTTTGAACTACCCCTGTCTTTCCCCTGTCCACTGATGAAGCGCTCGCAAGCAATTTGCGGAAAAGACCCGGAGGATCCCCAAAGTCGTCGTCATCATAAACATCCACAGGTGCTTGGTCGTCGCTTTCTGCATCAAAAAAGCTGCGGGCACAAGAAGGGGCATGCAAGGGGTTTCACCCCCCCGGGGTTTTTTTCCGATGCCGGGGTTCCCCTTACCCCCTCTGATGGCAGTAACGGGCGTCAGAGCGACAAAATATCCCCTTTTATCTTTTAACATGTTCTTCCCAACCGCTTTTGTCATCAAAGAGGTTTAAAACAATGGATTATCCCCCAGTGGTGGGTAAACCCAGTTTACTTTGGGCTGCTTTATGTTGGCGGTGCTGATGTGTGATGAGACATTAGTGGCGTGACTGGAGGGACGGGAGGTTAAAAACTGTAGTGCAGGTTACATTAACCCCTGGGAAGTTTTGGGAGTGTTCGTTATTGATTCACAGGGCCCTGACCCAGCGATGACAGGCCTGACGGGCCTGCAAAGAGATCCGCTGGATGGTGTTGTCGCCAGCCTGGAAGGAGCCCCCTCTCGTCCTCTAACTCCATGTGTACCCCCTCTTTGCTCGATTACCACCTGCTTTTCGCTCCATGTTCAGAAATATAAAAAATTTGAGAAGGTATGGAAGGGTTTTGGAAAGTCTCTTATTAAAAGACGGCAAATCACAGCTATTCTCAAACCCCTCTAATCAAAACAAAATTGTGGATTCAAATTTAACTGCAAGGTGTCTATCAACAAATCTGGACTTGGCAAAATTAAAAAAAAAAACACGTATCTGTTATGTTTTCGTAAAATTTACACTTTTTTATTGCATTTCAATTAACCTGTGGTGACTATAGAATTGCTTTTTTAAGATTTACGTGGATGCTGCGTCAATGAACAACGCTGGGTGCGCAAAAGTCAAAAAAACACGTATCTGTTATGTTTTCGTATAATATACGGTATGTTTTGCCCCTTTTTCAATTCACCTGTGGTGACTTTTGAATTGCTGTTTTAGATTTACGTGGAGCTGCGTAATGAACAAAGCTGGGTGCGCAAAAGTCAAAAAACCCCTATCTGTTATGTTTTCGTAAAATAAAAGGTTTTTTTTTGCACCTTTCAATTCCCTGTGGTGATATAGGAATTTGTGTTTTAAGATTTACGTGGAAGCTGCATCAATGAAAAAAGCTGGGTGCGCAAAGTAAAAAAACACTTTTGTTATGTTTTCGTATTAAAAACACGGTATTTTTTGCCCTTTCAATTCCCCTGTGGTGACTATAGAATTGATTTTTTAAGATTTACGTGGATTGTGCTCAATGAAAAAGCTGGGTGCGAAAAAAGTCAAAAAACAGTATCTGTTATTTTTTCTTATAATACAGGTTATTTTTTGCACCTTTCAAATAAACCTGTGGTGACTATAGAATTGGCTGTTTTAAGATTTACGTGGATGCTGCGTCAATGAACAAAGCTGGGTTGCGCCAAAGTCAAAAAAACGTATTTTTTTGGTTTTCTTATAATACAGGGTATTTTTTGCCTTTCAATTCACCTGTGGTGACTATAGAATTGCTTTTTTTAAGATTTACGTGGATGCTGCGTAAATGAACAAACTGGGTGCGCCAAAAGTCAAAAAACACTTATCTGTTTGTTTTGTATAATACACGGTATTTTTTGCACCTTTCAATTCACCTGTGGTGATTTTCTAATTGCTGTTTTAAGATTTACGTGGATGTGCGTCAATGAACAAGCTGGGTGCGCAAAGTCAAAAAACACTTTTTCTGTTTTGTTTTCGTATGTTACCGGTATTTTTGGCAACAAAAAACCTGTGCTGACTAAAAGATTGCTGGATTGTAATTTAACTGCAAGGTAGATATATCAACACAGGTGACCTGCACCTAACAAAGAGACCTGCAGTTACTAGAAATTATGTGTATCCAATATAAGCTCAGGCTGCCCAATATCCAGGAAATATTTAAATTAGCAAACTGTTAATAATAAAGATATTCCCTACAATGTCTACACTAAGTCTTGGTGAACTTTATCCAGTGTTCTTTATAGATAGAGCTTGTCTGTGTTCGCCCGCGGCCCCCCCCCCCCCCCCTCCCCCGTGGGCTTTACAGCGGTAGATGCTGCTTTAAAATTCTCTAGCTCATTACATAAAATCTTCAAATCTCTAATCTAACTTAAAATTTGGGAAGGATCACAGCTAAAGTAGAGCTTTCTCTGTGCAGAAAAAAGACTAATTTCGCTGAGCTGTTTGGCCACAGGGCAGAGCGCCCTGTCCTATTCTATGAGACGCTGAGAGACCCCATAAGGCTGAACAGGAAGGGCTGTTTTATGTTAAAAAATGAGGTCATGTGTTTTTCCAGCCAATCGCAACCATAACATCCCCGTCTTAGTCGCACACACATCTCACCCTGTCTATTCTGTAATCTGATTTTTCTTGGCCGCCAAAATGACAGGAAGTGCCAAAAATGGCGCGATCTTAATAGATGATGCACAGATTTTAACCTTAATTATCGCATGATCTGAAAATTTCGATCACCATAAAAACCTTGCCAATTTCAACTTTGTCGATAAAAATCGCTCAACACTAGTGAAGAGGTCTGTGAAGCTGTGTATGCTAATAGCAGAGCAGGGGGGATGCAAGTGTTCCTATACCCCTGCTTAGCATACACATCTCCAGCAACAAACAGACCCTGTCAGAACAGACACAGGGCAGCTGGGAAGTGTTACTATACTCAGGATGTGGTTGTAGAATGAACACTGGCGTGTTCAGGATGTGTCACTAGTACAGCAGAGCATGAAGCGTTCACATGCCCCCTGATCTGTTATATTAGTATAGCCAGAGCTCCACAGACACATCATGATTATAGTTTAAAACACAGGGTCACTGCTGCCAATCTATTGTCAGCCTCACCTTGCTCTCCTCAATCTGTGTGAGAGCAGGGGGGACGGCACACACAGGGTTAATCCAGGGAGCACAGACACAAAAAAGTCAGAGCCCTCCCCCTCCCTTCCCTACAGAAGCATTCTGTGCAGGAGGGGCTCTGTGCTCTGACCTGTATTCTGAAGGTGATGAGTCATCAGACCTGACAGCCATATAGAGATTTGAGAAGCTGATGTACTACTACTAACAGGGATAACTCAAAATCAGTAGGACATTTGTAATGAACATTTATTGCAAAGCTGCTTATTTTTTTAAAGATCTTTAAATTAAAACCCAACCATTGTAGCGAGACAACCCCTTTAAGGTGAGAACTATTATGCTTTCTTTGGCTTGCCGTTCGTCAAGATGGGCAGCTTTCAGATTGGTTGCCAGTCGAAGGTCATAGTTCATTATTTGAGGCTGAGTTGGTGATGTATTTTCGCCCGAAAAGACGTCCGTAAACACCTCCAGAACTAAGGCCGGTGAGCGGAGAAATCCGTGTGGGAGAGCCACAGGTCCAACCAAGACCTGTGGTGTGCTGGTTGTTGGTGGACATACTAAATTGAAAAAAAAGTGAATGAAGAACAAAGACATTTGTTCCAAACCACACACAAACAACGAAGAAATCTGTGGCACCTCTGGGCAACATGTGGCCACCATGGGGGCAACATCTGTCCAACATGTGTGCTACATCTGCATTAGCTTATGTGCTGTGACATTAGTGTAATTTCCAGGGCCTTGGAAATACAGTTTTTTTAGTGGGGATATTTTGTCTAGCAAATCCTCCATATATTGTCATTAATGTGATTGCTCTAAATGTGTTTTGACATTGATGTAATTTTGGCCCCACTTGTATATGTCTGGTGATGAAGTAATTCATGTCACTAAGCAAGCCATTTTATTCTTCAGACTGTGTAATGTATCTGTGCTGCGAAATCCGTTCCGGAATTTCCTTGAAAATACGTGCCACACTTTGTGGCCCGTCTTTGCAAGATCATTACGGAACTGATTTCAGCGCGGAGAAAAATTACACGGTATGATAAATAAAAAGCCGTGGGTATTAAAATGAATAACTTCAGCCACAGACAAAACCAAGTGGTGGAAACATTACTTCAAGGCATTAACACATTTTGGACAATCACACTAAGGACAATATATAGATGAGGTTCCCTCAAAAATAGATCCACTACCCAATGTATTCCAAAGTGCCTGGAAATGGCACTAATGTGACAGCACATAAGCCAATGCAGATGTGGCACACATGTTGCCCAGATGTTGCACAGAGGTTGCCCTGAGGTTGGTTGAAAACACATTTTCGATAACACCCATTTTAGAACTCTTTGGCCGGCTTTGAGTTTGAATTCAATTCAGTATATCTGTAACAAATGCAGGTAGTGGATCCGCTGGACCACCGCAAGCGATAGTGTAAGCCGTACCAGGGGGCGGAATCTAAGTAGAACCCGGTTTTCACCAGAGCCCGCCGCAAAGCGGGATGGACTTGCTGCGGCGGAGAACTACCAGGTCGCCCCACTGGCGTGACTTGCTTGCGGTGGCAGCCAAGGCAGTGCGTGGTACAAAATCGTAAGACGTAGGCGAAGTCGGGGACAGGCAAGAGGTCAGGGCAGGCGGCAATGGTTCGTGGTCAAGACACAGGAGCGAAAAAGGTTCGGTACACGGAAGTCAGGCAACAAGGCAGAAATAGCTTTCTCTGAAGGCAGTACAGCACTAAAGATCCGGCAAAGGTGACCCGGAAGGAAG
Organism: Phyllomedusa bahiana; assembly: GCA_025379985.1. Taxonomy (NCBI): domain Eukaryota; kingdom Metazoa; phylum Chordata; class Amphibia; order Anura; family Hylidae; genus Phyllomedusa; species Phyllomedusa bahiana. Next base: position 69,653 of record JAODAL010014905.1, on the reverse strand, counting down.
GGAGTTAAATAGGGTCACCTGCCAGCCTTAACCAATAATGGGTGTACTGCCCCTTTAAATCCTCGAGAGCCGGCGCGCGCGCGCCTAAGGCGCGGGCATGCGCACACCGGCCGGCCAGGAGAACGGGAGGACGCGGGAGCGCGGAGAGGTAAGAGAGCAGGCGGGACCCGACCCGCGGGACCGGCAGGGGCCGCCGGGACCCGACGGGTGGCCGCACGAGTGCGCCCGCAGCCCGGGCGAGGGGCTGCGGGACCACTCGTGACAATGTCCAACTTAAGGCTTGCTGGGACCTGTGGACCTCCAAGCAGGATTTCTTGCTTGAGGAAGTATGGTTCTGGACCAAACATTGAGGAAACGAGAGTACTGCTGGCAGTGTCGAACTCGAGCACATTACAAGCATTCCGCGCTGCACTTGGACTTTGCCGCTCAGATAGACCACATTAAACTCGAGCACATCAACTTTTAGTTAGCCACATATTATTGCTCATTTTATCTACACATCGGCACAACTTCGTCTTATCATGTGATTTCTGCCATGTACAGTTTTAGTACAGATTGCATTCGAAAACCCATAACAGCGTCGCTCGCTCTCCCATTGGTCCAAATAACCGCGCCTCTTTTCACTTAGCCAATCACAGACCTCGCTCAGATTTTCGTTTCCCCATAGAACTCTATGAGAAAGTAGCTCGCGCTCTGATTGGCTAAGCTGGACGAGCCCCCGCCGCTTCAGCCAATCAGCTCTTTTCTGCTTTTTAATGTATTTTGAACTGTCCCGCCTTTGAATATGATTGGTCAATATTTCTCCATAGGTTAGAATGGTTCCCTGTCGCTCCTATTCTGATTGGTCAATTCTCCTCCATAGGTTAGAATGGGCCACTGTCGCTCCTATTCTGATTGGCTGGTTTATGCCAACCAATGAGAAGAATGTTCAGAATTTGAATTAGTGTATTTCCCGGCAATTCTCTATATCCCAATTCCTGATGTAGCAGCGGTCTCGGCGACAAACACGTTGTTTGTAATGTAACAGATTTATTTTGGAAGAAGGTTTCAGCGCTTTATCTGATAATGTTTTACACTTAATAAAAATTATTTTTTTAGTCATACTCCATGCCGCACGGCGCTGAGCGCCGAGATTGCATTGCGCCGATCTCTCCATAGACTACTATGGGAGAAGTAGCTTGCGCTCTGATTGATCGGGATAGCCAAGCCCCCGCTAGCTCAGCCAATCCACTCGTTTCTGCATTTTTACTGTATTTTGAACTGTCCTGCCTTTGATTTTGATTGGTCAATAGTTCTCCATAGGTTAGAATGGGTCCCTGTCGCTCATATTCTGATTGGACAATTCTCCTCCATAGGTTAGAATGGGCCACTGTCACTCCTATTCTGATTGGCTGGTTTATGCCGACCAATGAGAAGAGCTTACAGAATTTGAATTATTGTATTTCCTGGAAATTTCAAAAATCCTAATTCTTGATGTGGCGCTGTTGTAGATTTTTGCATTTTTTTTTTTTTTTAGGTACTTGTGATTTTTGAGGTTTGAGCTCTTTTCAGAGAATGTTTGCCGCCTTGAGAAAGGCGATTTTTTTCGGAATCATACTCCATGCTGCACGGAGCTGAGAGATGAGATTTCTGGTGCGATCTTCTATGTTTCCTCTCATGTTCCGTTCTCGCTTCACTTCGCCGCCGCCGGATCCTTTAGACCAGAATAAACTAGGTCTGCTTGTCGGAGCTGCAATGCGCCGCACTTTGCCGACTCGCGATCGTACATGCCTCGGAGTTTTCGAGCGTGCCGCGTTCCGCCCCGGAACGTCTACACCGCGCCCATTGCCCGCCCCTTCATGCGGGGCGCAGCTGAAAGTGGCGAACGCTGCGCCTAACACCGCATCCCTGCGTCCGACAGGGGGATTCGGGCTGGGAGGCGCAGTTTACGCCAAAAACAAGCGAAAAGCCCGATCATACATGTCGCCCACAGTGTTTTTTAAACGACACATACAAGTAAATATTTCCTGGCCATTTGTGGAGCGCAATTTATATCCAAGGGTTACCCAAGCTTGTTACTGGGTTCATTTGGAGTCAAATACAGGTTGTGTATTTATCATATACAGATATCTTCATCAAACAGTGTCTGTACATTTTAGAACAAACAGTATGTCAGACAGAGAGGTGGCAGACTCTTCACCTGCGAGTGGCAGAGGCACAAACATTCAAGGCCCAGGTCGCAGCACAGCAAGGGGACGTTGCAGCAGGGGTCACTCGGTGAGGCTACAACTGCCACTGTCATCATCTAGTGGCCGTGTGTTGTTCAGCAACCCAATGGTTCTTGATTGGTTGACTAGGTCATCCACTTCCTCCCAGATGACATCTGACAACCCCAGCCAAGAGTCGGTGGGAACGTCAGACACAACCCTTAGTTGGCATGGCCCGGGAGCGGGTCAGCGGCCCTCACCTGTCCTCAACTCGCCTCTGTCCCATCCGGTTCCCTCAGCCAGAGATCTACTATGTGGTCTGGGCTCAGCGCCACTATATAGCGAGGATGAACAATTTGAGGAGGGCAGTCAGCAGCTACTTGGCAGCGAAGAAATGGGGCCAATATCCCCTGCTTCTTGCAGTAGGTGGCAAAGTATAGATGTTGAGAGTAGCATGGGAGGTCATGTTGTGAGGGGTCAGCCTCTACATACCAAGACCGGTGATGAGGACAGCAGTGACGATGAAACACAAATCGATGATGATGTAGCCGACCGCACTTGGGAGCCAGGTGAAGCAAGGGCTTCATCATCGTCAGGAGAAGAGGGCGTCGACTTGCGCGTCAGGCAGCGGCGCAGCCGGAGGGTGGGTTGTGAGGCGGTGAGTCAGCAGGAAAGCATCAGTCTGAGGACGCGAGCCAAGCTGCCACGGGGTAAAAAACCCACTTCGCAGGTCCAAGAAAGTAGCGGCACAGGGGCTCAGCGAGGCAGCTGCGGCAGTAGTCACTCAGTGTCGAGTGTTGGCGGTAAAATCAGCTACTCGGCGGTGTGGCAGTTCTGTGCTAAGACACCGGAGGAGCCGAATATGGGTATATGAAGAATCTGTGGGCAGAAAGTGAAGCGGGGCCAGGGAGCGAATGTTGGCACCCCGGCCCTGCGTCAACACATGCAGCGCCACCATCCAGTGGCCTGGGAGAAACGTGGCTCAGATGTGGTGGTCACATCATCTCCCGGTCCATATGTTCCTGCTGCTCGCTACTCAAGGCTGCAGAAGTCTTTCAGCGAGGCGATTGCAAAGAGACAACAGTATGCGTCCAACCATCCTAAGGTGCAGAAGCTGACCGTGCTCCTGTCCAAGTTGTTGGTATACATGCATCCCTCCCTTTCCAAATGGTGGACTCTGCACTGTTCAGAGAACTAATGGCTTGTGCCGAGCCAAGATGGAGAGTTCCAAGCCGTAATTTCTTTTCCAAAAAGGCAGTACCAGCACTTCATAAATATGTAGAACAAACGGTGGGCCAGACCTTGAGCTTATCGGTTTCTTCCAAGGTGCACGGCAGCGCGGACGTCTGGAGCTGTAACTTTGGTCAGGGCCAGTACATGTCCTTTACGGACCACTGGGTGAATGTGCTTCCTGCCCAGGCACACCAACAACTTGGACAGGAGACGCCGCTTTCTCCTCCACGTTGTCAAACTGCGGCTCCTGCGCCAATGACCGCTTTCCTCCTCCTCCACCACCACCATCTCAGCCTCCACAAGTACTGCTCCATCATACCACAGTTTTAGGGCACAGCGGTGTCACGCAGTTCTACACCTGGCTTGCCTCGATGAACGAAGTCACACAGGGGAGGAACTGCTCCGCGTCATGCAGCAAGAAATCGATGTGTGGCTTTCTCCCCGCCAACTGCAAATCGGAACCATGGTGACGGACAATGGGAGGAACATGGTGTCCGCGCTGCACCGAGGAGGGATGGTCCATGTGCCCTGCATGGTGCATGTGTTCAATCTGGTTGTGAAAAGGTTCCTGAAGTCTTCCACCGATCTTCAGAAGATTCTGAAAATGGCCAGGAAACTGTGCATGCACTTCATCCATTCCTACAAAGCCAGGAACACCCTCCTTGAGTTGCAGCGGCACAACAGCCTCCCCCAACACACTCTGATATGCGATGTTTCCACCCATTGGAATTCCAGCCTGCACATGTTGGACCGACTGTATGAACAGAGAAAGGCCATTAACGATTTTTTTATGATCCAGGCGGACAGGAGTACTCCCCTGTGTAACTTTGATGTCAGCCAGTGGCAGCTGATGCGTGACACCTGCCGTTTGTTGAGGCCATTCGAGGAGGCCACGTTATTTGTCAGTAGCCAGGACTATGGGATGAATAACGTCATTCCACTGCTTCATGTCCTGGAACAGATGTTGAAAAATCTGTCTGGGCAGGGGACTGGAGATGTGGCGCCTACATCCCACGACCACATGAGTCCGGTGGGGACGGAAATGGAGGTGGAGTAGGAGGACATTGGAGCAGAAGCATTGTCTGGTGAAATTAGTGGATTTTCTACCCAGGTGAGAAGAGAGGAGGAGCAGGAGCAGCTGGAGGAGGTAGATGGAGATGAGGAAGACGAGGCAGACGACCTGCAAGCACTGTGGCAGTATACAGTGTAGATGGCGGCGGGGAGCCGATCGGAGTCACTTGTGCAAATGGCCCGCAGCATGCTGATTTGCCTGGCTAGTGACAGCCGAATAGTCAGCATCCGGCAGAGGGATGACTTCTGGCTCTCCACCCTTTTGGACCCTTACTACCGGTCCAAAATTGGAGCCTTTTTCCCGGCTGCTGAGAGGGAGGACAAACTCAAATACTATAGGGAAAGCTTCCGTAGTCAGTTGGCCGCTGTCTTTTGTGCGGCATCGTCCCTCCTCTGACAGGTCTGACCGGGGGGTTCTTCAGCGCTCATGTATTTATTTGCCGCGGCTGCTGGGGGAAGGTGGGGGGGTAGGAGCAGTACCAGCTCCATCAGCAGCAACCTAAGTCTGGAGTCACTGATGAGCAGCTTCCTTCACCCGCCTAGTGAGGAGGGCAGTCGCCAGTAACAGCAATAGGACCTGGAGCAGTCCCTGAACAAATAAAAGGGGGGGGGTCTACTTGTACATCACTCTGCCACCCCAGTTAGAAGATCCGCTGGACTACTGGGCAGCCAAACTGGATGTGTGGCCGCAACTTGCCGAGTTTGCAGTGGAGAAGCTGTCCTGCCCGGCCAGTAGTGTGGGATAAGAGCGGGGGTTCAGTGCGGCGGGGGCCAGCATTACCCCAAGGAGAACCCGCTTGTCCACGGGAAATGTGGAACGACTGACCTTTGTCAAGATGAATCAGGCGTGGATCAGCCAGGATTTCCACCCACAATGCCTTAGGCGTCAGATGACATCAGCCATGACGCCTCACCCAAACTGTGAGTCTGGGTTCAAACTACCTGCCTCAGCCACTATTCGGATGCCGCCACCCGCCTGATGCCACACATCTACGGACAATTTCTCCATCTGCCACCAACCATCTTTACCAGGGACTGGTATTGACACCTACCTCCACACTCTGTCATTGTGCTACTCTATGACCTCATGCTGCTGCTGCTGTTGCTGGAGCCGTGGCATCCACACTGTGTCATTGTGCCACTCTGTGGTCTACTCCAGTTTTTGCCACCTCCAGAATGTCATTGTGCCACTGTCTGACCTCATGCTGCTGCTGCCGTGACCTCCACACTGTCATTGTGCCACTCTGTGGCCTACTCCTGTTTTTGCCACCTCCAGAATGTCATTGTGCCACTGCCTGACCTCATGCTGCTGCTGCTGTGCCCTCCACACTGTGTCATTGTGCCACTGTCTGACCTCATGCTGCTGCTGCCGTGACCTCCACACTGTGTCATTGTGCCACTCTGTGGCCTACTCCTGTTTTTGCGACCTCCAGAATGTCATTGTGCCACTGCCTGACCTCATGCTGCTGCTGCCGTGACCTCCACACTGTGTCATTGTGCCACTCTGTAGCCTACTCCTGTTTTTGCCACCTCCAGAATGTCATTGTGCCACTGCCTGACCTCATGTTGCTGCTGCCGTGCCCTCCACACTGTGTCATTGTACCACTCTTTGACCTCATGCTGCTGCTGCTGTGACCTCCACTCTCTGTCATTGTGACTCTATGTGGCCTACTACTTTTTTGCCACCTCCAGAATGTCATTGTGCCACTGTCTGATCTCATGCTGCTGCTGCCGTCACCTCCACTCTCTGTCATTCTGTAACTCTGTGGCCTACTACTGTTTTGCCACCTCCAGAATGTCATTGTTCCACTGTCTGACCTCATGCTGCTGCTGCCGTGACCTCCACATTGTCATTGTGCCACTCTGTGGCCTACTCCTGTTTTTGCCACCTCCAGAATGTCTGTGCCACTGCCTGACCTCATGCTGCTGCAGCCGTGCCCTCCACACTGTGTCATTGTGCCACTGTCTGACCGCATGCTGCTGCTGCCGAGACCTCGACACTGTGTCATTGTGCCACTCTGTGGCCTACTCCTGTTTTTGCCACCTCCAGAATGTCTGTGCCACTGCCTGACCTCATGCTGCTGCTGCCGTGCCCTCCACACTGTGTAATTGTGCCACTGTCTGACCTCATGCTGCTGCTGCCGTGACCTCCACACTGTGTCGTTGTGCCACTCTGTGGCCTCCTGCTGTGTTTGCCACTTCCAGAATGTCTGTGACACTGCCTGACCTCATTCTGCTGCTGCCGTGCCCTCCACACTGTGTCATAGTGCCACTGTCTGACCGCAAGATGCTGATGCCGACACCACCAAACTGTGTCATTGTGCCACTCTGAGGCGTACTCCTGTTTTTGCCACCTCCAGAATGTCATTGTGCCACTGCCTGACCTCACGCAGCTGCTGCTGCCGTGACCTCCACACTGTCATTGTGCCACTCTGTGGCCTACTACTGTTTTTGCCTCCTCCAGAATGTCATTTTGCTACTGCCTGAGTTCATGCTGCTGCTATGGCTGCTGCCGTAACCTCCACACTATGTCATTGTACCACTCTGTGGCCTTTTCCTGTTTTTGCCACCTCCAGTATGTCATTGTGCCACTCTCTGACCTCATGCTGCTGTGGCTGCCGCCGTCACCTCCAGACTCTGTCACTAATGTTGCCATCTGAGCTCTCAGCTTGCTTTTTTCCAGCTTTCGCTGGCATGACTTTGTCAGGCTACATTCCCGCTTCAGTTTTTTGGTCAGTTTTGCCCTCTTAAGTGCCCAGGGAATTTTATAGTGAAGCGATTCTAAGAGCGACGGCAGTCATGTGCGTGTTATACTAATACACAACATTGTATGAAGCCCAAACCAAGCTCCCTCTGCATATTTAAGCATGGCACAACGTTTTACAGCACCCTGCAGGCTCTGTGCAGCCTGGAAATAGCTGTTTTTTAATGCGATTCGTCCCAAAGTTATTCGGAACAAATTTATTTTTGTCGGGAAATTCGGCGAAGTGACTGAACCGAATTTTTGAGAAATTCGTCCATCTCTAATTAAAGCATTGAAAGTGTGCTGACCCCTTTGGTTTGAAAATGATCCCTCAACATTTCTTCTTTTACCATAATAGTGATGCAGTGTTAGAGGAATTGACAAGTATATGAGACTATTCGAGGTGGAAACACCAAGACATTACTTGAACACAAGGTATGATGATGGACCATCATTTTGGATACGATAGCCCCTAAAGAACTTTAGGGGCTAAAACTAAGCTTTTCCTCATTTTTTTGATTCCTACACCATTTTTTATTGTGTCTTGTTAATCATTTTTTCTTTTTCTTTTTAGAGAATTTTTGAATACTGTGTGTGTCACCGTTTTATTACCTCCAGTCAGGTAAAAGAGGAAAAACATCAGTCCAATGGAGACAAATTGATTGTTTATAGCAACATGAGAATACCTGTGGAAATAATGAAGAACAAAATTGTAAAAACAAAATATATAAAAAAAAAATTATTTTTATTGCAAACTTTATTTCTATATTTATGATCACAAATATATATTGATATTAATGTATGCTATTTTTATTATTATCACATGCACTTTATATTATTGAATTGATATTAATTTAATAAACATAGTAATTTATATAACACATTTTCACTTTACAGTGTATTCATACCTGTTGGATTTTAACTAAATATTTATTTCCGTATTTTTTCTATCCTTTTCACTACACTTTTAATTAATTATTTAGTATTTTATGTATTTCAGTATTTATTAGTGATTTGTAATTGATATTTCTGTATATCATGTTATCTTTTTATCTCATTTAATTCCCTAGAAATTTTAATCATATTGGGCAACATGTATGAACGGGGCTGCGCCAGTTTTCTGGTGCACTTTGAGCCAAAAAGAATATATGAACAGGCGCACTCCAAACTTTATAAGTGTAATAAGTGCCTTTGTAATATACTATATGTGTATAGTCACTATATTTGTAAAGTCAAAAGTTTACATACACTAGGATTACAATGTCTTTAAACAATCTGGGGCAGCCCATATGATGATATCATGTTTTGGCAAATTTCTGATATATTTATTGGCAACATCTGAGTTAATTACAGACACCCCTATGGATGCATTTTTTTATTTTAACAAAATGGGCCGAAAGACCATTCTGCCTGGAAGAAGCAATTACTGTAAAAGAAACATATAAAAGTCAGATTAATGTTTACAAATGCACACAGGAACAAAGACCAGTCCCTCTTGCAAAACAAGCCCACAACAAGATGCTGCCACCCCCGTGTTTCACAGTTGTTAGGCTTCTCAGCGTCCTCCTTTTACCTCCAAACATAACGATGGTCATTATGGCCAGGCAGTTAAATTTTAGTATCGTCAGATCATAGAACATGTCTCCAAAAGTGTAGATATTTGTATCTGTGTGCATTTGCTAACATTAATCTGACTTTTATATGTTTCTTTTAGAGTACTGGATTCTTCCTGGTAGAGTGGCCTTTCAGCCTATGTTGATACAGTACTTGTTTCACTGTGGATAATGACAAAATCTTACCAGGTGTCTGGAAATTGCACCCAAAGATGATCCAGACTTGGCTGATTTCTGTAGACTTTCCCATTATGTTACACAAAGAAGCAGTGTATTTCTGGTGTGCATCCCCAGGTTTGTCTCTAATTAACTCAGATGTTACCAATAAACATATCAGAAGCTTCTAAAGACATGATATCATCATATGGGCTGTCCCAAATTGTTTAAAGGTATAGTAATCATAGTATATGTAAACTTTTGACTTTGCAGAAAGTCATAAAAATACCATTATCTCTCATTATTCTGGCATTTGGCAAATATAAATAATTTTGACCTAATTGACCTATATATATATGGACTTTTCCAGTATGACTTCATTTTTGATAAATAATGGCACAGTGTAATTTGCCATGTGTTCTTGATCATCTGAGGTTGCATTTACAAAATTTAAGAGCCTGTAAGGACCGGACATGGTTTTTCTTTATGTCCTGGTATATAAAATCATAGAATTGAAAAAAGATATATTTTTTTTGTTTTCTTGACTTTAGACTATTTTGAATATAATTCATTATAATTGCCATATTTAGGGCAGAAAAAGAATTTCCCTGCAAAAATAAAGACTGTAGGATTCTAGCCCTCATGCTGTCCCAGTAATGCAGGAATAAGATGAGCTCAAAAGAGCATGGGCTAATTCTAGCTATGGTTAATAGAAGAATCTATATGCACCATAAGGGATTTGGTTTTGTGATACAAATCCTTTAAAATTAGACTAAGGGTATGTTCAATCAGCGTATTGGGGTGCGTACTGTACGCGCCACAATACACTGGGTGTTTTCGAAGTACGCACTGATCAAGGGGGCCAGCAATTACGCCGTGTGAACATACCCTAAAAAATTTTAAGCAAAAAGTGTGGGCTGAAGTGTAGTTTTTATTGGTACCATTTTGGGATACATGCAAATGTTATCACTTTTTATTTATTTATTTTTGGTAATATGAAATGACAAAAAAAACACAATTTTGACATTTGGAATTTTTTTTCTTCTATAGTGCACAGTGTATGGGATAAATGATGTTGTATTTTAATACATTGGACTTTTACAGATGTGGCGATACCAACTATGTATAACTTTTTTATTTTTTGATTTGTAAAATGGCAAATAGGGTGATTTAAACTTTTGATATTTAATTTTTACATTTTTTGATTTGTAAAACAGCAAATATCCTAAATAAAGCAGTCCTGTTATACTGTTATATATAGGATATTCACTTATTACCTATTGCACCCTGCCTATTACACCTTAAACCTCGCCACCGGCTTCCCAAAGCATCCCTCCTCGCCAGCCTCCTGCCAGCTTGAGATAGTGCATTTGGACTATAAAACACACCCTTATTTTCCCCCAAAAAAATGTGCGTCTTATAGTCTCAAAAATACAGTACATTACCTCGAATCCAGGACACATGCCTTGTATCCCTGGGTCGGCGCTGCTTATTTAACTGCTTGTGTACTGTTAGGATGTGCAAACAGTTGAAAACCATGGTGGAAAAGGGAACCAAAGGTTCCCTTCCCTCCCAATTAGCCTTGTTAGCTGTAAGCTGCCTACAAGATATCAGCTGGGTGTCCTGACATAAGCAACATAGCAATATGGGTGGTGTCATGTCTCAACATGGCTAGAGTTATGGCTTGATGTAAAGTTACAGTATGTATTAGGAAAACTGTTCACTGTGACTTGTGTGGCTTGTGAAATTAAAGGTGGCCATTCTGTCACTGCAGAAAAGATGTGATATTATATGTTGCACATTTTGTTGTGGTGTCCCTCTTTGGATACTGTCCCCACTGTGAAAGTTGCAATGTTTTCATAATACATTTATATGATCAATAAATAACATAGAAATTAGATAATAAAAGACAAAGGAAACAAACATTTATATAAACAGCAAATAATAAGATAGTGTAACATATAATTGTTATCAAGAATATATACTCTGCATTCAATCTCTTTTCAACAACAGTTCAAATGTCTCCACAAATGATCAATTATTACGCTCTAGTTTCAAAAAAAAATTTGTTACTTTTTAGCTTTGAAATTTCAGTTCTTATGGACCACTACTGCAGAAGAAAATAGAAAAAGTTCAAGTGTTGACAGATAATGGGTTACGATATAAATGGCCCAACAGCTTAACAAGAATTTTATCAGAGTGGAACAGTCTTTTTCATGCTCGATTTGTCTTGTAATCAAATTGCCCTGAAGGAAACACAATACTTTTCTATATTCTAATATCACAGTAGAAATTTGAGACATTGTTTAAGTATGAGAGATAAGAAAAAATAATATCACTTAATGTGTGTGTTAGCCGGAGGTAGAAGAAATTATGAAAACAGATCTGATTTCTTAGCAAATAGTGTATCAACTATAAATTTAGTAATTGCTGCTTTTTCCTAACAACATCCAGTAGATTAAGGATTCCTTTTGTATGTCTGAAGTATGCGGCCTAACAAACAGAATCATTTTATTTTCAGCAAATATCATCTGATTACTGGCCCAATTAAAGAAAGTCTGTCACTAAAATGTTTTATGGTAAGGGAATGAATAGAATTGCATGTTACATCTTTTTAGGACATGGCTAATTGCCCTTAGTAATTAGCCCACCTTATTGCATGCTCCACAGACGCTGCCATTTTAAATAAATCTATGTATCGTATTTTTTTGTGTGTATATTCACTTTACTTTACTGCATATTTATTGCATATGTGTCACAGTTCTTAAGTGTTAAGGCTAATTGAATTCTCATGTGTTGATAGTTATGTAAAAAATAAGTTCAATTTGTGATAAAATCAAATCTACCATATCTGTGTCAAAAGAAGTTGGTAACTTGGTAACTTTGGTTTTGAGCCCAAGAGTGATCTATAAAATTTTGGCTCTACATCAGTGGTCTCAAACTGCAGCCCTCCAGCTGTTGGGAAACTACAACTCCCATCATGCATTTATATAATCTATAACAGTGGGCATGATGGGAGTTGTAGTTTCCCAACAGCTGGAGGGCCGCTGTTTGACACCACTGCTCTACATCATTGCTTTGTTGGCACAGTCGAGCAGCATTGAGTAGTGCTCCTGCTTGATTGTGCATGGAAACACTCTTTAGCATGTAAGATTTAAGATGTTATCATTTCTAGCAATGACACGTGGTGAAATTATACTGCTTCATCCTTGCTGCTTTAGAATTATAAAATCATGTTTACACTGCATAGATGTTTTTTCTATGCACATATTTGTAATATACAGATGTAGCAAGCAGCAACTGTGTGGACGGCACTCTGCTCTGTTTGCTCTGTTTGAGTACTACTGCATAGTGCTACACTTTTGGCACAGCTTTCCATTATCATAAACTATCCCTTTCCTGCTATGTTTAATACCCTGTTCTTGCTCACATTTTTTATGCTGTTTCTGGTTTTCACTTCTGATTGACCATGATCCTGACCTCAGCTTTGTTCTTTGATACCACTTCTGCTTCACCCTTGGAAATATTCATTTGGTATCTGATGTTCCACTCATGTCTCTTGTTCTTGGTTCCATTTTTGACTATGTTCCTGTTTTATCCACTGGCCTGTCACATCCAGAACGCTTTCCTGGTTATGACTCTTGGATCCATTCCTAACTACTCTACTACTGTATTACCACTGTTTCCAATTTCTAATATTCTGGGAAGACAAATTTAAGGATCCTTCTGCAGCAAAATTGAAAACTCCTTTTGAGGGTAAAGGGTGAATACCAAAGGATTGCTTAGACTACACACCACAGTCTGGCCAGCCAAAAATGTATTAGGCCTTAGTGAATTCACATTTGTGATGCAATGGTGTCAACACTCAATAGATTCCTTTAGTGCTGCTATGTCCCAACAGCTAGTTAAAGTAAAACTTCTGCCAAAAACAGATAGTTCAGATACTCAGAGATATCTCCATGTGTGTGGAAGATATGCAACCTTCCTGACACTCCAAGTGCTGCTTCCACTCATTGGTTACTCTTCTTCACCTTTCAGCTTATCTACAATTTGATGGGGATCCTGAGGCCTGTCAACTGTTTGAGAATCAGGGTACCATAAACTTGGAATTACACCCCCAGAAATTTATTTTTGATTGAGACCAGGTGTTCTTCATTATTTTCCTGTTCAAAGGAGCAGCCCTGGCCTGCAAGTTAGTTATTCTGGAGGAAAGTGACCCAGTTGTGTTATGTCTGAACTCTTTCCTGATTACATTTTGGACTGTCTTCAAGAACATTTTTCTACCCACTTTTCAGGAAAAAAAAGACTTCCACAGGCAGTTTATATACCACAAGTTCTACGACCTGGAATCATATTTGAAAAGGAATCACAAAGCTCTTGTAGCCACTTTTTACAAAAGACTGTAATGCCACATCAAAGATGAATAAATAAGTCATGATATTCCCTAATCCCTTAACAATCTAATCTTGTAGCAACTAGTGTTGAGCGATTGCGTTGGCTATCGAGATCGATCGATAGTCGATAGTCGGCCGCTATCGATAAGGTTTTTCGATAGTGAGCATCGATTATGAGCGATTACCATTAAAGTCTATGGGAGAGCAACAACACCTTCATTATTACACCCAAACAAGGCTGGAGAAGCTGAAATTAACATCCACAACAGTCAAATGGATAAGTGCTACATCTTAGGCAACACACTTAGGTTATAAAACTCACAGAAAAAAAGTCACAGACCATTCACTATCCCTGTCTTGTACCACAGCCTTACCCTTAATACCTGCATCATCCACAAATTAAAAAGTGCCAGAAGGCAGTATGATTTGAACTATCATGTTACTTGAACTGGACATTGAATATCCCTGTCCTGGAACGCAGCATGAGCCCCAAACCTGCAGGGACCCCCATATTTAAAAAGTGCCGCAAAATGAGTCTTTCAACCACCATTTTAGTTGAACTGGACACTAATTAGATCTGTACTGTACCCCTGTATGAGCATTAATCCTGTCTGACCCTCTGTTTTAAAAGTGCCAGAAAAAGGAGTCTTTCATCAACCATTTTAGTTGAATGGACATATACTGTCCCTGTCCTGGGCCACAGTATGACCATTTAAACCTGTCTGACCCCCAGATTACAAAGTGCCGGAAAAAGGAGTCTTTCAACCACCATTTTAGTTGAACTGGACATTGACTAGAACTGTCCTGTGCCACAGCATGACCCAGGGCCGGAGTTACAGTGGGTGCGGTGAGAGCCCAGGCTGGCGTCCGTCATCTATTAACACGCAGGTTAAAATGCCCTGATGACGCAGCAAAAAAAACTGTTGTGCTGAAACACAGTGCGGAAGCGGAAGTGTGAGAACTCCAGCCTTCCTCAGTACACAGTCAAGACCTGGGTAGCGCTTGCCCCTCCGTATGAGTGCGGACCAATTGAGCTTCACTTGGAAATACTGGTGGTTAACGCCCTGTTACACCCAGGTGCCCTTTTGCTTGGCATTCTTTTTCTCTTTTACTCAACGTGCTGGAGGAAATTGTCTCTGTACTTTGTTCTCTGTCCGTGCTCCATACTCCATGTCCTCTGAATAACCTACATCTGGTCAAGTTTTCCTGTACCTCCCTTGTACAATTCAGGGGAATTTTTTTACCAGCTATTTTGTACATGCAAGTTTTTTAGTAGTTTAATTCTAGAAAACACATTTTTTAAAATAGGATGGAATCCCACCATGTCTTTGTTTCTCTTTTTTTCATTGTATTAAATGGGTTGTCTCAATACAGGGATTGATAGCTATGTTAAAGATCTTGCAAAAAACAAGTCATTTTGCAATATGTGTCCATTAACAGTGTCCTACCTATTCCTGTTTCTGACAGCACCATCACCCTTGAGCCACTCTTGACAATTGTGAAGAACAAATGTCTATTAGAAACAACATTTTTTAGAATAGGACCTGTAGTATAGCTGCATGTCACAGCAAAATGCCCCCAAAAATTCAAAACATGACCCATGAGCCACTTTTGACAATTGTGAAGAACAAATGTCTATTAGAAACAACATTTTTTAGAATAGGACCTGTAGTATAGCTGCATTTCAAAGCAAAATGCCCCCAAAAATTCAAAGCATGACCCTTGAGCCACTTTGGACAATTGTGAAGAACAAATGTCTGTTAGAAACAACATTTTTTAGAATAGGACCTGTAGTATAGCTGCATGTCACAGCAAAATGCCCCCAAAAATTCAAAGCATGACCCTTGAGCCACTTTGGACAATTATGAAGAACAAATGTCTGTTAGAAACAACATTTTTTTAAAATAGGACCGTTAGTATAGCTGCATGTCACAGCAAATGCCCCCAAAAATTCAAAACATGACCCATGAGCCACTTTTGACAATTGTGAAGAACAAATGTCTATTAGAAACAACATTTTTTAGAATAGGACCTGTAGTATTGCTGCATTTCAAAGCAAAATGCCCCCAAAAATTCAAAGCATGACCCTTGAGCCACTTTGGTCAATTGTGAAGAACAAATGTCTGTTAGAAACAACATTTTTTTATAATTATACCTGTAGTATTGCTGCATTTCAAAGCAGCATGACCCAAAAAAATTATAAAAATGACTTCTCAGCCACTGTTAAAAATTGTGAGGGAGAAATGCCACTTAGAAGCCACATTTCTGTTCCAAAGGACCATGATTATTGCTGTATCTCACAGTTACATGACCCCAAAAAATTATAAATATGACTTCTCAGCCACTGTTAAAAATTGTGAGGGAGAAATGCCACTTAGAAGCCACATTTCTGTTCCAAAGGACCATGATTATTGCTGTATCTCACAGCTACATGACCCCAAAAAATTTTAAATATGACTTCTCAGCCACTATTAAAAATTGTGAGTGAGAAATGCCACTGAGAAGCCACATTTCTGTTCCAAAGGACCATAATTATAGCTGTATCTCACAGCAACAGGACCTCAAAACCATTGACAATGCGAAAACTTCTTAAGATAAAGTGAATAAATGGAATACGGTGTTGTCATGAAACCTTGCTGTCTTTTACAGTCTCCTCACAGCAAAAGAGAATAAAAGAGGAAAAGAGAATAAAATTGCAGTAAGAAATGATCATTTAAAAAAAAAGTTTTCAAGAGGACCATTTCTGTTTGAAAAGGAAGGTGAAGTAGACCGGCAATTAATCGGTGACCTCGGCAATTGGGGCTACAACATCATCAGAGATCCTTGCCTGATTCATCTTGATGAAGTCAAACGATCCACATTATCTGTGGAAAGCCGGATGCTTTTGTCTGTAATGACTCCTCCAGCTGTGCTGAAGGTCCTCTCAGATATGACGCTGGCTGCTGGGCAGGACAACACCTCTATGGTGTGACGAGCCAGCTCGGGCCATTCGTTTCCCTTTTGGATACCCAGAAGTCTATTGGGTCCGGAACACATGCAAAAACAAAGGGGTTGAGACGCAGATTGTCGTGCACCATGATCTTAAGCTGATCTTGTGTGTTTGGATGTGTGCCCGCATTGCATGCGTTGGTGAGGTTGTAAACAAAAAATGCCCGATGTCACCCAATAGGCTTCCGCCACTATGCCTGCTGCTGCCTCTACGCCTCCTAGGCACTCTATCACGTCGCTGATGTTGTTCCACCGTGACATTTGGGGAACGTGAAGCAGACGCAACAGATGTCTCCAGTTGATCAATCAGCAGGTCTCCATTTCCTGCATTTTACTCTCTATTTGGGTGGGTGGAAGGAAAGTGCTGAGTTTTGTTTTGTACCGGGGATCCAGGAGGGTGGCCACCCAGTAACTGTTGTTCATTTTGATGGCCTTAATGCGAGGATCATGTTGGAGGAAATGGAGCATCCAAGCAATCATGTGAGAGATGGAGCCTTGATTTCCCAAGCCTCTGGGTCGAGGGGCACTAGCAAACTGATCTTCCTCATCCTCCTCCTCGACCTCAAATTCACGCCAACCTCTTTCCTAGGCAGGGACGTCGGTAACATCGGTGTCTAGGAATACCTCCTCCTCCTCCTCCTCCGCTGCCTCCGGCACAGCTTCAGCACAGCCCTGACTTGCCTGAGATGATGCACCCTGAGAGCTGATGCGCCACCTTGCACTAGCTCTGGACCCCGAACCACTGCCTAATGAAGACCGATGAAATTGTGAAACTGTCGGGCCTTGTGGATTTGACGGAGAGAAAGGCTCCGTGTCCGCATCTGTGTCCTCTCCTCCCCCTCGCTGGCGGGAGCTGTTGTTTCAGAGTGTCCAACGATCGTGCCAGATCTAAGAGCACCACAATGCTCTTGCTGACAAGGGCATTGTCCGCACTGACCTTTTTGGTGGCTTCTTCAAAACTGGCAAGGATGGTGCAGAGCTCTTTCACCTGCCTCCACTCTCGGTGGTTCAACACCCCGAGGTCCGCACCGCTGCTTGTCAGGCCATGTGTCACTTCGTACTGCGTAATGGCATTGCGCTGCTGCCACAATCGCTGGAGCATGTGGAGGGTGGAATTCCAGCGTGTTGCCACATCAACAATGAGACGGTTGACGGGCAGGCCGAGCTGACGCTGCAACGCAGCCAGGCGTGACGAAGCAGGGTGCGAACGGCGGAAGTGCAAACTCAGACCTCGAGCCTTCTTCAGCAGGCAGTCCAGACCCGGGTAGCTCTTTAGAAATTTCTGGACGACAAGGTTCATGACATGTGCCAGGCAAGGGATGTGCTCCAGCCTACCGATCTTAAGGGTGTCCAGCAGATTTTGCCCGTTATCGCACACCACCTTGCCTGGCACAAGGTTCTTGGCACCCAGCCAGCGCTCGGTCTCGTTGCGGAGAGCCGTCCACAGCTCCTGACCTGTGTGTGGACGGTCTCCAAGGCAGATTAATTTCAACACGGCCTGGTGTCTCTGGGCACGTGATGCCACCAGAGGACCTTGGGGGAAAGAGCCCTGCACCATCCCTGCGGTTTTGAAGAGCGTGCGCCGAGCCTGAAAGCCACCGACACCCCCAGAGACATCCACTCAGCTCACCCAGTGAGCTGTCACAGAGATATAGCGGCCTTGGCCATGCTTGCTAGTCCATGTGTCGGTGGTGAGATGGACTTTTCCGGACACAGATGCAGACAACGCGCTTGAAATTTTAGATGACACGTGACTGGCCAGGGCAGGGACGGCTTTTCTGGCAAAGAAATGCCTGCTCGGCATCTGGTATTGGGGCGGCCAGCAGATTTCGCCCGTTATCGCACACCACCTTGCCTGGCACAAGGTTCTTGGCACCCAGCCAGCGCTCGGTCTCGTTGCGGAGAGCCGTCCACAGCTCCTGACCTATTTTTTGCACCTTTCAATTCACCTGTGGTGAATATAGAATTGCTGTTTTAAGATTTACGTAGATGCTGCGTCAATGAACAGTGCTGGGTGCGCAAAAGTCAAAAAACACGTAACTGTTATGTTATGATATAATAAACGGTATTTTTTGCACCTTTCAATTCACCTGTGGTGAATATAGAATTGCTGTTTTAAGATTTACGTGGATGCTGTGTCAATGAACAATGCTGGGTGCGCAAAAGTCAAAAAACACGTAACTGTTATGTTTTCGTATGATACACGGTATTTTTGGCAACAAACAACCTGTGCTGACTACAAGATTGCTGGATTGTAATTTAACTGCAAGGTGGACATATCAACAGTCACAGGTGTTATGCGTAAAATTAAAATGAACACATATCTGAAATGTATACTGATAATAAAAGTGGAGTTTTGCACCTAACAAAGAGACCTGCAGTTACTAGAAATGATGTGTATCCAATATAAGTTCAGGCTGCCCAATATCCAGGAAATATTTCAATAGCAAACTGTTAATAATAAAGATATTCCACTACAATGTCTACACTAAGTCTTGGTGAACTTTATCCAGTGTTCTTTATAGATAGAGCTTGTCTGTGTTCGCCGCGGGCCCCCCCCCCTGCTCCCTCCCGCCGTGAATTTACAGCGGGAGATGCTGCTTTAAAATTCTCTAGCTAACTACATAAAATCTTCAAATCTCTAATCTAACTGAATTGGAAGGATCACAGCTAATAGTAGAGCTTTCTCTGTGCAGAAATAGACTAATTTCGCTGAGCTGTTTGGGCCCCAGGCAGGGGCGCAGGTCCTATTCCTATGAGACGCTGAGAGACACTGAGGCTGAAACAGGAAACGCTGTTCTATGTAAAACGAGGTCATGTGATTTTTCCAGCAAATCACAACCATACACATCCCAGTCATGACGTCGCACACACATCTCACCCTGCTCTATTCTGTAATCTGATTTGCTGGCCGCCAAAATTACAGGAAGCGGCGAAAAAGGCGCGATCTTAATAGATGATGCTCAGATTTTAACCTTAATTATTGCATGATCTGGAAATTTCGATCACCATAAAAACCTTGCCGACTTCAACTTTGTCGATAAAAATCGCTCAACACTAGTAGCAACCAAAGATCATGTGTCTCTGCTTTCTTAAAAGGTCTCAGGAAAGGCAACATGTGCAGCAATATCCTTGCTTGCTTTCGACCTTTAATGATTCACTCCAGAGTGTTATACCTGAAAAATGAGCAAAAGTTGGTGAGCACATCCAAAGCAATTTAAAAAAAAATGAGTGTAGGTGCACGCTGATGTGTCAGCAAAGGTTAATTCAATCACAACACAATGTCAGCAGCATTTTGCAATCACTAAAAAACAAAGAGAATGTAAGAATTTTTTCAAAATGCATTTCTGCTCCTTTGGTATGCATGAAAATTTTGAGGTTCTTAGAGTACATTTTTGATCAAAAATGTTCATGTATTTCAAAGTAGCAGAAATGTTTTTTGAAAAAAAATCTTACATTCCCTTTGACTGTTTTAGTGCTTGTAGAATGCTGCTGACATTGCGTTGTGTTTTTATAAATCTCTTGCAACAGAAATAGCTAGAAACAGCAGAGCTGATGTATCAATCACTGCTACAGACCCACCTATAGCCTGACCAGAAAGTGACAGTCTTAAGCTGGCTGTGGCTCTGTGAATCTGTATGATAAAAAAAAAAACAATCTTTAAGTTCTGAGGTTTGAGTAAGATTTTTGTGAAACTGGTAACTAGTCCTGGTGATCTTTGAATGATTTAATCTCAATAAAGAAATAAATGACTTCTCCAAGTGGGACCACTATTTTATGTGTCTCAACGAGGGAGACAAAGAGTACATTTACGTCATCACGTAGATGGCACAATGAGTAACTCGCTATGATACTGTCTTAACTCTTTCTGTTATCTTTTAAAAGCTCATAAATGAGACTTTTAGGGTTACCTCAATCGATTTGTCTTAGGCTATGCAAGTGATACTGTGATCTTTTCTAAGGTTCTGTGGTTCCACTGCCAGCACATCTGATACTACCTGGTTCTAGGAGAATGGTCTGTATGCCAACCCAGAATAGCATCTCTCTGAGAAATTAGTGGAACTTTGCATGGATCTGGATAAAGTGTTTTCAGTTCATGTCAGTTGATATGGAACTACTCTGAGGTCATATCATTTGTCACAGCAATAGCACAGTAAGGAGAGAATACTCATAATTTTACACTTTAGGCCTTTAGACATCTAAAATCCTTCTTTTCTACTTCTCTAGGCTTTCATCACCCAAATCCTTAAAGGCATTTTATCCTGGTTACAACACTTCTATACAATTGGTGTTGGGGCTGTCTTTTCTCAGCAGTCAGAGAAAAACAAATATTTTCCCTGTGGTGTTTTTTCTTTTGCCAAGAAAAATTACCTTCTTGGTGACTGTGAGCTACTGGTGGTGCTACCTTGAAGTGGTAGCATCCATTGGAAGGTGCTAAGTTTCCTGTGACCATCTATGTCGACAATAAAAATCTTAAATATCTACGCTCTCTTTATAGACTTATCCTACAACAGGCACATCGGACTCTATCTCGTAATTCAATTTTATTCTTACCTATCATCCAACAGAGTAGAACAACAGGGTTGATTCCCTTTCTAGACCCCTTGAAACCTCAAAGCCAGTGTAACCAGATTTCTTCACATTTTGTTGAAAATATAATATCACATACAGTGCTTTGTTTTCTGCCAAAATAATGGACTTCTTGAAGGAACCTGACAGAATCCATTACAAGTCAGTGAGATCCAATGGGCTCTGTTGGTGTGCATCCTACAGATCTGGCTCTGTATTAGAATTTTTAACAATACTTGGAACCACAACACAAAAGTTAACAGATAATTATCCAATGTACCTTAACAAAGTGAAATAAATAGGGAAGTGCTAATCTGCTGGGACAGCAATGCAAAAACAAATACACTGTTTTCTTCTCTATTTTTATAATAAATGTTGATCACCTACAAAGTGAAGTCATTGCACAGGGCCATTGTGAGTACAGCATCAGTTTTAGCAAATTTTGTAAAACTAATAAAAAAATGTAACAGAACAGCTTCAATCTGTGAACTAAACAAAATAAATGCTAGAAAATAAGGAAAGGAATTAATTGATAATAGCTAAGAGAAATCCTGCATGGGCAGAATGCATATTTATAAATGTATAGTGAACAGCTGCCTCCTGTGCTCTTTGGGCACGTTACCCTCAAATATTACTTGACAGAAGTACTAATAGAAAATTGGTTGCTTGTACTTGATACATACTGAGATATTGTCACACGTAATGAACATATGCCAAGAAATTAACAGTTCTGTTGTTTAAATAAATGTTCTAAACCTAAGCGTTTAAAACTCATCCATGTGCTCATTCATACTCTTTAATGCCAGGCATATTACCATTCTTAATTAACAATATAATAATCTCATACAATATACAATCTGCTTTGTTGAAAAGGTTCTCTAATGTAAGTGTGAAAAACACATCCGCAAAGTCATACTTATAGCACAATGGCTGGACTAAAGAGTGAACCTAGAAGGCGGCAACACAGGCCCCTGTGCTACATGAGAAAAATATAAAAGATACAGATAACTAACGCGCTCACACACCCCTCCACTCGGGGAACAACTTAATGATGAAAAACTGCACCATAAGTAGGTACCAGTTCACACCGGTATGTAAAAAAGCCACAGTATAATACATGTGGAGACTGCACAAATGCAAAAATACCAATAAGAAAACCACTCACACACCTTCTATGTATGAGGGTGATACAAAAGGGTGCGATCTATACAGATAAATGTTGATGCATTGGCCACTACACGCAAATTCGTAAACCTCGTCATGGTTCCTCGTTTCTTGTGAGTCCCTACAATAACCATTTACAGAAAAAGGGACATTATTACTTGAAAACACAACAAAGGCCATACTTACAGCTCAATGGCTTGGAGTTATGTGGCATTTATCATCCGGTTCCACAGAGCATTGTTTACAATGAAGCAGTCATCTGTGTGTTATGGAGCCAAAGGACGTCCACTGCTTTGCCTTTATGTGACTCTTCCAGTCTCTCTGTATCTCTATTGCAACCTACTGATGACACTCTGATACTCTAAACAAAGTGGCCACTCCCGTCTAATAGCATCCTGCTTGAAGCCTCACGATGGCAAGGTTCTGTTGATCAATTGTAAGGTGTTGTTTTGGTCTCTTGATTTCAAAATGTGAACAGCATGATGAGGAGAATTGTTTAAATCTCAATCCAAATGGATCCCCTAAATATATTGGGCGGTTCAGGGATCAAACACCTGTTGGGAATTTTGCCACTAATCTCCTTGTTAGAGATCAGTAAGTTATGCAACAAGTACTGAAACAGTACTGAAACATTGAACAGTTGGCCTGTGCATTCTAAATTTAAGAGATGGTCTCATTTAGTTAATTAAAAAAAAAAAATTCAAGAAATTTCATGTTCAACCTGAAATTTCAACCAAAAGCTAAATATCCCTAACTTTTTATAAATAGTGTATATACAGTTACTGCACTGATAAGCTTATGATAGTGATTCTTCCTACCTCTCTTGTCCACTGCATATATAATATACTATCAATACAATATTGATGCAAATGCTTTCTTTTAATCCGCAAGTCTTCTATAGACATATGCAACATTTTCTTTTTCAAAAACAGAAAATAATGGTATACTCATGGTTATAACGGGCATGCATCCCTACAAAAGACAAGTCCAAGCTGAAATTATTTTAACCTTCTGTTTCAAGCATGCATGTTACAGCTAATCAATAGTTTATATACATTCTGCATATTAGCAACAAAATAGTTAAAAAAATGACATACTTAAACAATTATAAACACAGTAACAAGACAAAACCTACAATCTCACAGAATGATTTTGAATTGAGATTTTTATTTAAGCTTTTAGGTTCTAAAGTTTCTAATGTAGCTATCCAATAAGCAACTCATTTTAACAAATGTGTTTTAACCTATTCAGGATTTTGCTCATATGTCTCCTTCAATACAGACCACCGCAGTTCATAAATGCCATGTCTAGCTTCGACAAAATGTCAGGCGACAATATTTTCACCAAAGTTTTTCATATTTAATTTATCACCACTTGTATCACTAGCTCCAACGTTCTTAATTTTTTGCTTATATGTTCAAATTGTGTTCATTTACACAAAACTTAATGGTTCTACTAGTTTGACCAACATACATTTTCCTACAGGAGTATTGTAATAAACACACCACTTGTCATCTATTACAGGTATGGAAACCTTTAATCCTAACTTGTGTACCTTTGATGGATAGTTATCAGTTTGTCCTTTGATGACAGATAAGCTGTTATAACAACTTAGGTAGGGATAAGTACCCATTTTATTAGTTTGTAACTTACAGTAGATTGTTTCATTTTTTCCTGTACCCTTAGATCAAAGGATATTAACAGACTGCCTATAGTATGTCCTTCCCAAAAAAAAACACCAATACAGTTCTTTAAGTTATTCCCCATACACTGGGTCAGTACCCAGTACCTTCCAGTGCTTGTATATGCTCTTTTTGATTATTTTCCAGTGGATAACATAAGTCAATATAAATATAACCCTATCATCTTTGTTTCATGGACTTGGAATTAATAGTTCCTCTCTGGTCTTCTTCAAAATGTCAAGACCCATATTCATTAATTCTGCTCTATTATAACCACAGTCAGCAAACCTATCAAAATTTTATGCATATTTTCTACATAGGACTCAGTACTTAAACAGATGGGATGTGCCCTAATGAACTGTCCCTTTGGGATCACTTTGAAAATCTGTGAAGCATGAAAACTGTTCTTAATTAATATATTGTTGTGATCAGTTATTTTTGCATATACTGTAGTATTTAAATTAGCACCATCCTTAAAGACATCAAAATCCAAATACTGTACATTTATTTGACTTGTTGTCATAGAGAATTTAACAAATATGTGTAAATTATTAATAAAGTAAAAAAACATCATAAGTTGCTCTATAACAGAAATACGTCATCGCCATAATGATACCATACCACAATGTTCTCAGACAGTATAAAGCAAAAACTGTGCTACTTCTCCATAGCAGACATGTACAAATTAGCAAAACTTGGAGCGATTGGGAATCCCATCAAGGTTCCCTGTTACTTCAAGTTAAACTCTTCGCCAAATCAGAAAAAAAAATTCTAAACAATATCCAATAGCAACATTATACTACCAATATGTGCATTAAGCAATGTATTGCCTTAACAAAGGGATCCCTAGTGGCCGTAATTATTTCTCTGAATGTAATGTTAGTGAACAGTGAATGTCAAGAGTGCATAACCAGGTGACATTGGTACAATCTATATCTGAAATCAATCTTAGGAATTGACCAGTATCCCTTATGCAGTGTTCATCTTTTTTTACAGCGTTTTGTAAAAGCCCATTGATCTATATCACTAAAGGTTCATGAAAGGAATTGACCACCGATACAATGGGAAACCCAGGGGGAGATTCAAGATATTTGTGCAGTTTTGGCACTTAATATAAAATCGGTACTTGTGGATGTTTATTTATGAGAGTCCGTTTAGTCTAAATAGAAATTATGTTATTGTTAACCTCTTCCTGCTGTGTATCTTCAATGAGTCCCTGTATGTCACGGATAGGGTCATTGCTAAGCTTTTCATGTTAATTTTCATCTGCTAGTTGTCTAAATGCTTCATGTGTATATTAGGTTATATACATTAGTACAGATGTCTCACCTTTATCTGCTTTTTTAATTATATAGAACAATCCTTCTTTAACTCTTGCATGTTTTTCGATGGATATATTGGAACAAACTTTTTTTGTTTTTGACCACTGAGATGTGACATTATCCAGAACTAGCTGTAAAAAAACATCTAGTACTGGACATACCAAATCTGGTATTTACTTTTTTGTATAATTTTTTGGGCAAAGTTTCGGAAGACCATGGAATATTTCTGCGATGAAAAAAACATTTTAACGTGTATATTATGACATAAATGATAAAAATCAACATTGAAGTCAAAAGGTTGTTGATTATGCACAGGAACAAAATTTAGTCCTTTGTTTATAATAGATCTTTGTGGTGCTGTTAATTCTTTTGATGAAATATTCAGTGTAAATTCATCTACATAGTTCTTCTCAGTCTGACAGATAGTGTACGTTTTTTTTTTTCTTTCCTAGAGCACCTGTTATTGTTCCAACTGCTGCATCATGTTTCAAATATTCTTGTGCACTTAACTCCTCTAAAAATTTCCTTGCCTTGGTATTTCTCTTCCTAGTAGATGAAAGTAATTGTGCTTGATCTCCATAGGCAGTATCTTCTGAACTATTGGACGTGGTATCAACATTACTTTTTTCTTTATTTAATCTCCCATAACAATAGTTGCAGGCTTTCTCTTCTGCCCATGTATAGACTCGATTATTCATGTAGTCTCTCTTATGCTTTTCAAATTTCTTGAGTTTATTTTGTAAGAGTTGTAACTTCATCTTATATATATTGTTTTTTAAATACTGATGTGTTTGATTGAATTGTTCAACCGTAGTTGCTTTCTTATATTCGTCTTCAGAGTTCTTCATTTCAATTCTAATATATTCAAGAGTATGCTGTATAGTTGGATGGCTAAATACATTAAGTCCATTGAATACCTTCTACTGTTTGTGACCATCGTTTTCAATGTTTATATCATCTTGGAGTAAAATAGATTGTAATGAACTCCAAAGTTCTCGTGGTGTACGCGATACCTTCACATCACAGTAATAGTTGATGCATGTGATAGAAGGCGGGCTTCTGTCACACATTCATCACTCCTGCACTTGGGCACTCACAGGCACTGATCTTTATCTAGATGTACTTCCGGGATGGCAGGCTCATCAAGTTTTTTATGTAAACCCCCCATATTTATCTAACAATGCTGGACCATTGAAAATCAAGCACTTCTCACCCTTCATCTCACCCATACACCCTAATAGATTGTAAACTCTTGGAGGCAGGGCCCTCACACCTTGTGTCCGATTTGTAGGTAGCCTTTTTATAATGTAGTGTTTGATTTTCATCTGTACTTATAACCTCTAAATTGTAAAGTGCTGCGGAATATGGGCATTCAGGGTGATTAAGCATTTCCTCCTCCTTCGTTTTGTCCCAACCTAGGCCAGCTGTTTCAGCTTGCTTTTTTATTTTTCACCTTTTGTAGAACAAAAATGATTTTTTTTTTAAATTTGTATGAAGATATAAATGGAAATGGCTCAAAACAACACTAGACATACTGCAGAAAGCCCCGTGTTGTCAGATGGAAGAGCAATGTATTGCACAGCAATAGCGTTAAACATCAGCTGAGAGAAAAGGAGTCTCTCCAAAACGTAAACACCAAAGCCACAAATCAGAACCAGAGGGATAAACGTAAACAAGCCGGGGTCAAAAGCCAAATGGGAGCGAGGTACAAAATCAGAAGACAAGCCGAGGTAAGGAAACAAGCCGAGGTCAGGTACACAAGTAAACAGCACAATACAAATCACAGGAAAGCAAGGCAGCCAGGAAATTTCACAGGCGCAGCACTCAGCTAGCAGGGAGTTTAGATGTGATCACAGGATACCGCCCCAATAGCTGATTGCAGCGGCCTCAGGGTCCTCCCATTGGCTGGTGCAACACGCCCCCATGTCAGGAGTGGCTGGACCTCTGTCGCTCACACAGCTCCCAGCAGACTCTCTATCAGGGTGGGGTCGCTGATCAGCTGCTGCAGACTCTTGTTCCCTGCAAGCCGAGCGCTGCCCAGCCCTGAGAGTACCCCCCTTTTAGGAGGGGCCACCGGACCCTTCCCTGGTCTGAGTTTGTCTGGGTATGACTCATGGAATTACCTCACCAGGTCATCAGCATGGATGGATTTAGCCGGAACCCATGATCTCTCCTCAGGACCATACCCCTTCCAATGGACCAGGTACTGTAGAGACCTTTGGACCTTACGAGAATCCAAAATATGGGTGACTTCATATTCTAACTCCCCCTCTATGCAAACTGGAGTAGGAGGTCTAGGGGCGGAGTCACAGGCTGAATATACCTCTTAAGAAGTGCACGATGGAACACGTTATGTATACGGAGAGACGAGGGTAATTTCAGCCGATATGCCACTGGGTTAACCACCTCCTGAACCACATATGGACCTACAAATCGCGGCGCGAGTTTACCAGAGGGAACTTTCAATCGCAGATTTCGGGTGGATAACCATACTTTATCCCCAACCGTAAACCCTCTAGAACAAAGACGCCGTCTATCAGAATTTTTCTTCTGGATGTTATGGGTATGAACCAAGTTCTTCTGAACTTGGGTCTAGACTGTGCACAGATCTTTAATGATAACATCCACCCCGCTGTGATCAGACGTAGCACTTGAAAATGAAGCATGCCTTGGGTGAAAACCATAATTACAGTAAAATGGTGAGGTCCCAGACAAGCTACTATCCTGATTGTTAATGGCAAATTCAACCAACGGTAAGTATTTTACCCAATCTACCTGCTGATCAGATACATAACAATGGAGTTTTTGTGTTACCATTTGATTTACCCTCTCTGTCTGCCCATTAGTCTCTGGGTGGAAGGCAGAAGAGAAGGACAGGGTTATACCCAGAGCCTTGCAAAGGGCTCTCAAAAATCGAGAAACGAACTGAACCCCTCTGTCTGAAACAATATTCTCTGGTAACTCATGAAGCTTGACAATGTGTTTGACAAAGAGTTCAGCAAGTTTTTTGGATGACGGTAACCCCCTTTAAGGAACAAGATGGCACATTTTGCTGAAACGATCCACTACCACCCAAATAACAGTGTTGCCCTCCGAAGGAGGAAGGTCTGTCATAAAATCCACGGAGATATGGGTCCATGGATGTTCAGGTATAGGTAGAGGGCATAGTTCACCAGGAGGACGAGTTCTGGGAATTTTAGCCAGAGCCCAGGCTTCACAAGATACCACATAGGCCTCCACATCACGAGGCAATGATGGCCACTAGTAATTATGAAAAATGAGCTTTTTTGTGCCAGACACTCCAGGATTCCCAGATAACATGGAATCATGAAATACTTTTAAAACTAGTAGCTGGAACTGAGTGGGGACAAAGACCATTGAAATAGGACAATTAGCAGGTCTCATATCCTGGTGGGACTTAATCTCAGTGGCTAAATCAGGGGAAATAGCTGAGACAACAGTCTTATTGGCAATATAGGTGCCAGATCCTCCTGGGATGCATGGCTGGCACAGAAGCATCTAGATAGAGCATCAGCCTTCACATCAGTATTGCCCAATATGGTAGGGAGACATCTGTCAACATACCGTTGTCCACACCTGACTAATTCCCCTGAATACCAGTCAAACACTGGGTTATGTTTCTGAAGCCAGGACAGCCCCAAAACCACATCAGCGGGCAGCCCTCAATGATAAAAAGAATACACTTTTCAATATGTATGGATTCGACCACCATCTCCAGCTCAGGGGTACAATGTTGGATTGCGCCCCGAGCTAGTGGAGTGGAGTCAATAGCCACAACCCGTAGAGGCTCAGATAATGGTCTCCAAGGTAGGCCTAGACGTTTGACAAAAGACACATCAACCAAATTAGAAGCAGATCCAGAATCCACAACCACACTCCCAGAACCAGACAGCGTCAAGTATGAAATCTTAACTGGTAGCAGAAACATTTTAGATACAATAGGAAATACCTGCTCGCCTAGGTGATCTTCCTGCTGACCACCTAGGCGCTGGAGTTTTTCCGGCCTGGTCTTCCGTTTGGAGCACTCCCTGATGCCGTGTCCATCTTCTCCACAGTAGAAGCACAACCCCTGGGTGCGAAGAGTAGTCCTACGGTCATTAGCAGCAGTCGCGGAAGAAGCCCCCACTTGCATGGGCTCCTCTGGGTTTAAATCGGAAACAACGGGTTTAGAGGTGACCATGGTGTGGACCACCGGAGGGGAAACCTTTTCCCAACGTCTCTCACTAAAACGTCTGTCCAGACGAATGGCTAGTGCCATAGCCTCATCTAAAGTATCAGGGGTATGGTAAGCCACCAATAAATCCTTCACATGGTCAGCTAACCCTAATCTAAACTGGCATCTGAGAGCTGGGTTGTTCCACCCAGACGGAACGCACCAGCGACGAAATTCGGAGCAAAACTCCTCCACCGTCTTTTTACCCTGCCTCAAGGTGGTCAGCTGAGCCTCGGCCACAGCTTCCCTATCAGGGTCATCAAAAAGTACCCCTAAATCAGCAAAGAACCTATCCACAGAAGACAGTTCAGGCGAATCAGGCGGTAACAAAAACGCCCACTCCTGGGGGGAACCCTGAAGTAGGGACATAACCATTCCCACTCTTTGCTCCTCATTGCCCGATGTACATGGGCGGAGCCTAAAATATAGGCGACAACCCTCTCTAAATGCCAAAAAGGCCTTCCTGTTGCCTGAGAACCTGTCAGGCAACTGGACAGAGGGCTCTACAGGAGGAGAAGGTATTGAAGGGACACTCTGACTTGGGGTAGACTCCTGCTGTTCTACCCTCAGTGCCAGATCCTGGACTAGCTGGGTTAGCCCCTGCATCTGCTCTACCAGAGCTATCATGGGGTCCATAGTGAGGGTAGATCAGTAACGGTTTTGGCCTGTGAAAATTTCCCGTCAAGGGAGGTACAGTGAGCCCTGACTGGAACCCAGCTCACTTCCCTGCCTACTTGACGTGCTGCCCTAGGCAGCAGATGGCAACTGGGCGACAGTCCCTGCGCTGCTAGAGTGCAGGGGGCTGTCTGGAAGAAGAATAGTCAGACAGTCCGGGTCAATACCAAAACGGAAACGCCAAAGGCACAAATCAGAACCAGAGGGATAAACGTAAACAAGCCGGGGTCAAAAGCCAAACGGGAGCGAGGTACACAATCAGAAGACAAGCCGAGGTAAGTAAACAAGCCTAGGTCAGGTACACAAGTAAACAGCACAATACAAATCACAGGAAAGCAAGGCAGCCAGGAAACTTCACAGGCACAGCACTCAGCTAGCAAGGAGTTTAAATGTGATCCCCAGATAACGCCCCTGTAGCTGATTGGAGCGGCCTCCGGGTCCTCCCATTGGCTGGTGCGACACGCCCCCTGTCAGGAGTGGCTGGACCTCTGTCACTCACACAGCTCCCAGCAGACTGTCTATCAGGTTGGGGTCGCTGATCAACTGCTGCAGACTCTTGTTCCCTACAAGACGAGCGCTGCCCAGCCCTGACAAACGTTTTGACACTTTTACCTGTCCAAGTGATTTAGAGATTGTTTTCCCGTGACACATTGTGCTTTAAGTTAGTAATACATTTTGGTCCTTACAATCCTTGTTTATTTGTGAAAAATATCAAAATATCATGAAAAAAAGTTTCTGCGTGTAAGACAAATAATTATTCCACTCAAAATAGTTTATAATTAGCATCTACCATATGTCTACTGTAGTTTGGCATCATTTTTTTATTATTTTTGTTACCTCGTTAGGGGGCTTAGAAATGTTGCAGTCATTTTTCAAATTTTCAAGAAAATTTGCTAAATAGATTTTTTAGGGACCAGTCCAGTTCTGACATTGCTTTTAGGGGTCTGTATGTTAGATACACCCATAAATGACTCCATGTAAGAAACTAAACCCCTTAAAGTATTTGAAAAAGCATTTAGGAAGTTTGTTACCCCTTAAGATATTTCACAGAAATTAAAGTAAATATTTTCAATTTTTATTCATTATTGACTGCCGTATGGGATAAATGACAGGATAACTTTAACTGTTAACTGATAACTGTGGTTTGGTACAACTGCAATGATATAAATTTTATAGAGTTTTTTATATTTTATTACTTTTACACAATAGAAATGAGAAATTGCATTTTTTATGTTGTCTTAGTCTGACAGCCATAACTTTTTTAGTTTTCTGTATACGGAGCTGATTATAGGCTTGTATTTTGTAGCATGGGTTGATGTTTTTATTGGTACTATTATGGGGTGCATATGACGATTTGATCACTTTTTATTAAGCTTTTTGTGAGGCATTTTGAACAAAATACAGCAATCCTGGTAGAGTTTTTTATTTTTATTTTTTAAATCGGTCCCCGTGTGGTATAAATGACATCCTAACTTTACTCAGCAAGTCGATACGATTACAGCGATACCCAATTTTTTTATGTTTTACTGCTTTTAAACATTAAAAATACTTTTATTGAAAAAGAAAACACGTTTTTGCATCAGACAGTGGCACAATGACACAGTGTGGAGGTCACGGCAGCAGCCACAGAAGCAGCATGAGGTCAGGCAGTGGCACAATGACATTCTGGAGGTGGCAAAAACAGGAGTAGGCCACAGAGTGGGACAATGACACAGTGTGGAGGTCACGGCAGCAGCCACAGCAGCAGCATGAGGTCAGACAGTGGCACAATGACACAGTGTGTAGGTCACGGCAGCAGCCACAGCAGCAGCATGAGGTCAGGCAGTGGCACAATCACATTCTGGAGGTGGCAAAAAACAGGAGTAGGCCACAGAGTGGCACAATGACACAGTGTCTAGGTCACGGGAGCAGCCACAGCAGCAGCATGAGGTCAGAAAGTGGCACAATCACATTCTGGAGGTGGCAAAAACTGGAGTAGGCCACAGAGTGGCACAATGACAGAGAGTGGAGGTGACGGCAGCAGGAGCAACAGCATGAGGTCAGACAGTGGCACAATGACACAGTGTGGAGGTCACGGCAGCAGCCACAGCAGCAGCATGAGGTCATAGAGTGGCACAATGACAGAGTGTGGAGGTGGGTGGCACTACCAGTCCTGGTAAAGATGGTTGGTGGCAGATGGAGAAACTGTCAGCAGATGTGTGGCATCAGATGGGTGGCGGCATCAGAATAGTGGCTTAGGCAGGTAGTTTGAACCCAGACTCATTTCTCACAGTTTGGATGAGGCGTCATGGCTGATGTAGTCTGACGCCTAAGGCATTGGTGTGTGGAAATCCTGGCCGATCCACGCCTGATTAAACTTTACAAAGGTCAGTCGTTCCACATTTCCCACGATCCATGACCACAGTAGAGCCGCCTTTGTCGGCTTTTTTAATAATCATCTCCTTATCTTGTTGGAGGGAATGGATAGCCTGTCTCTCTGATTTTGTCATATTATCTACTGATGTATTCCTGACATTATGCCATCTAGACATAACTTCATTTTTTACAAGATTCTCAAATACCTCTAACGCTGGGGATGTTATAGTGGGGTCAAATTGACTAGTACTACGCAATTTTTTTGATACAGGTATCTCCTTTGATTTCCCTACACCTTCACTAGATAAAAAAAACATTTTTAAGCGTATATTTCTACACATACGAAAAAAGTCTACCAAAAAGTCAAATGGTTGAACTTGATGACGAGGGACGAAATTGAAACCCTTATTAAGGACCCCGATTTGGTCCGTCGTCAAATCTTTAGAAGAAATATTCAGTGCTTATGCAGTCATATTTTCTTGCGGCCTTTGAGTCCCATTAGAGTCCGCATAAATGAACATAGGTCAGCAATCAGGACATACAATCCTCAACCTATTAAAGGACATACCAAAATTGATGAAACATCACGATATGGAGAGACCACAGTAGCTCGCCATTTTCATGAAGCACGCCATCAGATTCATGAATTAAGATGGTGTGTCATTGAATAAATTGTAGCTCAAGACAACAGTTCAACTCATGCCCGCTTGCTTCAGCGTGAAGCATATTGGATCTTTAAATTAGAATCATTAGTGCCCAAAGGGTTAAATGAAGCTTTCAGTCTGAAGGCTTTTCTTTAAAGGTAGTGGTATTATGGACGCATCGGTTTCACTTGTAAAAAATCTGTAGTTAATGTATCTGTTTGCTTGTGTTATACGTATTGTATCAGTCAGAAAGGCCTATAAAAAGACCGGATGCCTGTTGTATCTTACTCGCAGTAGGAGGATCGTTACTATGTGCGCCAGTCTGAGGAAGGAGGAGTTCCCTCCAAAATGTCACTGGTGTTGGCGCTCAGAATGAACTGAAACGGTTACAAACCACTCTCTCTGCGTGCTGCAAAGGTCGGTCAGATGTTGTATATTTTCACGTTATATACGCTAAATGCTTGAAGTATGATTATCGGTGTACAGCTGTTACAGTAATTGGAATTGTTAATAAAGCCCGGAATTTATGGGTGATTGAATATTTGGATAAAAAAGTTGTTCAAATTATACTGGACTGTTGTTGGTTTTTGTGTCTGGTTTCTTGGAGTCACCACAGCTGAAAAACAACGCTTAATTAACCCCTGGATGTAAATTGCGCCAAAGAATTGAGCCACCACAAACTAGTAGCTTTGTAGCGTGTTACAATGCGGTGTTTTTTACGCCACACAACAAGAGATAAAATTGTAATTAACCTTTGCTTGTGAATTATGCTACAGGAAAAATGTATATATTTTGGCGTTGAAAATGACGGTTTCTTGGGATCACCACAGCTGAAAAACAACGCTTAATTAACCCCTGGATGTAAATTGCGCCAAACAATTGAGCCACCACAAACTAGTAGCTTTGTAGCATGTTACAATGCGGTGTTTTTTACGCCACACAACAAGAGATAAAATTGTAATTAACCTTCGCTTGTGAATTATGCTACAGGAAAAATGTATATATTTGGCGTTGAAAATTACGGTTTCTTGGGATCACCACAGCTGAAAAACAACGCTTAATTAACCCCTGGATGTAAATTGCGCCAAACAATTGAGCCACCACAAACTAGTAGCTTTGTAGCGTGTTACAATGGCGTGTTTTTTACGCTACACAACAAGAGATAAAATTGTAATTAACCTCCGCTTGTGAATTATGCTACAGGAAAAATGTATATATTTTAGCGGTGAAAATGACGGTTTCTTGGGATCACCACAGCTGAAAAACAACGCTTAATTAACCCCTGGATGTAAATTGCGCCAAACAATTGAGCCACCACAAACTAGTAGCTTTGTAGCGTGTTACAATGGCATGTTTTTTACGCTACACAACAAGAGATAAAATTGTAATTAACCTTCGCTTGTGAATTATGCTACAGGAAAAATTTATATATTTTGGCGTTGAAAATGACGGTTTCTTGGGATCACCACAGCTGAAAAACAACGTTTAATTAACCCCTGGATGTAAATTGCGCCAAACAATTGAGCCACCACAAACTAGTAGCTTTGTAGCGTGTTACAATGCGGTGTTTTTTACACCACACAACAAGAGATAAAATTGTAATTAACCTTTGCTTGTGAATTATGCTACAGGAAAAATGTATATATTTTGGCGTTGAAAATGACGGTTTCTTGGGATCACCACAGCTGAAAAACAACGCTTAATTAACCCCTGGATGTAAATTGCGCCAAACAATTGAGCCACCACAAACTAGTAGCTTTGTAGCGTGTTACAATGCAGTGTTTTTTACGCCACACAACAAGAGATAAAATTGTAATTAACCTTTGCTTGTGATTTATGCTACAGGAAAAATGTATATATTTTGGCGTTTAAATGACGGTTTTTTGGGGATCACCACAGCTGAAAAACAACGCTTAACAAACCCATGGATGTAAATTGCCCCAAAAACAATTGAGCCACCACAAACTAGTAGCTTTGTAGCGTGTTACAATGGCGTGTTTTTTACCCTACACAACAAGAGATCAAATAGTAATAAACCTTCGCTTGTGAATTATGCTACAGGAAAAATGTATATATTTTGCGTTGAAAATGACGGTTTCTTGGGTTTCACCACAGCTGAAAACAACGCTTAATTAACCCTGGATGAAAATTGCGCCAAACAATTGAGCCACCAAACTAGTAGCTTTGTAGCGTGTTACAATGCGTGGTTTTTACGCTACACAACAGAGATATAAATTTAATAACCTTGCTTGTGAATTATGCTACAGGAAAAATTTATATATTTTGCGTTGAAATGACGGTTTCTTGGGATCACCACAGCTGAAAAACAACGCTTAATTAACCCCTGGATGTAAAATGCACCAAACAATTGAGCCACCACAAACTAGTAGCTTTGTAGCATGTTACAATGCGGTGTTTTTTACGCTACACAACAAGAGATAAAATTGTAATTTACCTTCGCTTGTGAATTATACTACAGGAAAAATTTTATATATTTTGGCTTTTGAAAATGACGGTTTCTTGGGATCACCACAGCTGAAAAACAACGCTTAATTAACCCCTGGATGTAAATTGCGCAAAAGAATTGAGCAACCACAAACTATTAGCTTTGTAGCGTGTTACAATTGAGTGTTTTCTACGCCACACAACAAGAGATAAAATTGTAATTAACCTTTGCTTGTGAATTAGGCTACAGGAAAAATGTATATATTTTGGCAGTGAAAATGACGGTTTCTTGGAGTCACCACAGCTGAAAAACAACGCTTAATTAACCCCTGGATGTAAATTGCGCCAAACACATGAGCCACCACAAACTAGTAGCTTTGTAGCGTGTTACAATGCGGTGTTTTTTACGCCACACAACAAGAGATAAAATTGTAATTAATCTTCGCTTGTGAATTATGCTACAGGAAAAATGTATATATTTTGGCGTTGAAAATGACGGTTTCTTGGGATCACCACAGCTGAAAAACAACGCTTAATTAACCCCTGGATGTAAATTGCGCCAAACAATTGAGCCACCACAAACTAGTAGCTTTGTAGTGTGTTACAATGGCGTGTTTTTTACGCTACACAACAAGAGATAAAATTGTAATTAACCTTCGCTTGTGAATTATGCTACAGGAAAAATGTATATATTTTGGCGCTGAAAATGATGGTTTCTTGGGATCACCACAGCTGAAAAACAACGCTTAATTAACCCCTGGATGTAAATTGCGCCAAACAATTGAGCAACCACAAACTACTAGCTTTGTAGCGTGTTACAATGGCGTGTTTTCTACGCCACACAACAAGAGATAAAATTGTAATTAACCTTTGCTTGTGAATTAGGCTACAGGAAAAATGTATATATTTTGGCGGTGAAAATTACGGTTTCTTGGAGTCACCACAGCTGAAAAACAACGCTTAATTAACCCCTGGATGTAAATTGCGCCAAACAATTGAGCCACCACAAACTAGTAGTTTTGTAGCGTGTTACAATGCGGTGTTTTTTACGCCACACAACAAGAGATAAAATTGTAATTAACCTTTGCTTGTGAATTATGCTACAGGAAAAATGTATATATTTTGGCATTGAAAATGATGATTTCTTGGGATCACCACAGCAGAAAAACGCTTAATTAACACCTGGATGTAAATTGCGCCAAACAATTGAGCCACCACAAACTAGTAGCTTTGTAGCGTGTTACAATGGCGTGTTTTTTACGCTACACAACAAGAGATAAAATTGTAATTAACCTTCGCTTGTGAATTATGCTACAGGAAAAATGTATATATTTTGGCGTTGAAAATGACGGTTTCTTGGGATCACCACAGCTGAAAAACAACGCTTAATTAACCCCTGGATGTAAATTGCGCCAAACAATTGAGCCACCACAAACTAGTAGCTTTGTAGCGTGTTACAATGCGGTGTTTTTTACGCTACACAACAAGAGATAAAATTGTAATTAACCTTTGCTTGTGAATTATGCTACAGGAAAAATGTATATATTTTGGCGTTGAAAATGACGGTTTCTTGGGATCACCACAGCTGAAAAACAACTCTTAATTAACCCCTGGATGTAAATTGCGCCAAACAATTGAGCCACCACAAACTAGTAGCTTTGTAGCGTGTTACAATGGCGTGTTTTTTACGCTACACAACAAGAGATAAAATTGTAATTAACCTTCGCTTGTGAATTATGCTACAGGAAAAATGTATATATTTTGTCGTTGAAAATGACGGTTTCGTGGGATCACCACAGCTGAAAAACAACGCTTAATTAACCCCTGGATGTAAATTGCGCCAAACAATTGAGCCACCACAAACGAGTAGCTTTGTAGCGTGTTAAAATGGTGTGTTTTTTACGCGTCAAAACAAGAGATAAAATTGTAATTAACCTTCGCTTGTGAACTATGCTACAGGAAATATGTACTGTTTTTGGCGATGAAACTTACGGCTTCTTGGGATCACCACAGCTGAAAAACAACGCTTAATTAACCCCTGGATGTAAATTGCGCCAAACAATTGAGCCACCACAAACTAGTAGCTTTGTAGCGTGTTACAATGGCTTGTTTTTTACGCTACACAACAAGAGATAAAATTGTAATTAACCTTCGCTTGTGAATTATGCTACAGTAAAAATGTATATATTTTGGCGTTGAAAATGAAGGTTTCTTGGAGTCACTACAGCTGAATAACATCGCTTAATTAACCGCTGGATGTAAATTGCGGTACAGAATTGAGCAGCCAAAAATAACGTGGGATTTGTATTGTAAAAACGCTGTTTCTTTAAATGAATACAACAGGAACTGGCTTAGATCCCCCTTGGATATTCAATGTGCTGTGAGCAGATAGGATTTAAATGTATATTTCAGATCCAATACCCAAAAAAATTAGAAATTGTGCGTTAAGAGAAGGAGTCTCTGAGACAAGCTGAGACACCCCACAAAAATCGCTGTATAAAAATCAGTTCTTCAGTAACAATCAGCCGCGGCAGCACCTTCCCTGATCAGTACAGTGAGAGCGTTATGAGCTCCCAGCGTCGCGCCCGGACTTATATAGTGCGTTGACGTCACAGAATCCCGCCGGTCTCTGATTGGCTTCATCTCTGCACTTGTCATGCAGGCTATTCCCTTCTTCCTCCCAGAGTGCTTTGCCCCATGTAGCGCCATGTGCTCGCAGCCATTTTATCAATCTAAAGCACACTTCGTTCACCCGAAGTCCCCCAAACTTCG
This sequence comes from Phyllomedusa bahiana, assembly GCA_025379985.1. Lineage (NCBI taxonomy): Eukaryota > Metazoa > Chordata > Amphibia > Anura > Hylidae > Phyllomedusa > Phyllomedusa bahiana. Next base: position 31,407 of record JAODAL010014905.1, on the reverse strand, counting down.
ACTTCGTTCAGAACCGAAGTTTTCCTGAAATTCTAAACGAATTCCACTTCGTTAGAATCAATTCGCCCATCTCTACTGAAATCAGAATATCAGATTTAGAATCATCATACAAGGCTGCCGGCCAATAGTCGACTTTATTACCATCCCGTGACTCTGGACTACTTTTTTTCTCTTCTATTTTGTCTTTTTTCTTTCCAGTCTTCATTTTAGAGTTGTACACCACCCACAACATATGAATACATTTACAGAAAGGGGAACAATGAGCATTATAATGGCCATCTCCAGCTCTAGGCTCTTAATAGAAATAGGTTTTATTATTGCCACCTTTTTTTAGATTGAGTGTAAGCAGGACACAAACTATTACAGTCTTCTCAAACACCATCACCAGGATATAGAGTGCACACTGTTCAACCCAGGATTAACCCTGTATAGGATCCCCATATTCTCCAAATCTAAAGGAGTCCCACTGCCTCCATTCACCCACACAGCTCACTGCTCGGATGCCTGCATAAATAAGTAACAAATCCGTCATAGGCTGTTTCTACATGTTGTGGGTGCTGTTTTAACTCTTTGGATACAATAAAGCTGCTCATTTTTTTACCACGAGAGTCTACGGTATGCTTGCTTCAGCTACCATGTGGGAGTCTAGCATGCACACCTGATTCTTCTTTGTTAAATAAGTAACATGCCCAGTGTGGCATCCAGGAGAAAGTTGATTAGATACACTGAACCCAGGTCTTTTCTTGTCTGATCTGATAAGTAGATATTTGCAAAGTGGATGAACAGTATTCCAATCACTGCCAACAGGCCATGCAGAAAGAACCGAAAACTGCCCATAAAAGCCTCGCTGCTGCACCCTGGAAGTGAAGTGTTGGGGTCAGCTTCAGTGGTCATGCTCCTGTTCCTGGTGATCAGGCCAATGGTTCCGTTACAAGGCCCAGAGCAAGCCCAAGCTGGTCACCACGTTTAGCTTGTTTTTAAATATTTATTCTTTCAGCTTCTGTAAGAGTATGTTCACACAGACTAATTGTGGGGCGTATTTTGGCTCATAATTGTCATTCTTTCCTGATGTGCATTGAACTCAGGTTGAAAGAATTGACTAAACGTGGAGAAAACTGAATTCATCATCTTTCCACTCTCCCACTTTATCCCCCACCTGATCTCTCTATCACTGTCAATAGCTCTACCATCCCGTCCCACAAGTTCTTGGGATAACCTTCGACTCCTCTCTGTCCTTCAAACCACATATCATAGCCCTCACCTCTGCCTGCCTCCTCCACCTGAAAAACATCTCCTGAACCTACTTATTCCTTAACTTTGACGCTACAAAAATGCTTGTCCATGCCCTTGTGATCTCCCACCTAGACTATTGCAACATCCTTTTCTGTGGCCTCCCATCTAGCACCCTCACTCCCCTCCAATCCATCCTTGACTCAGATGCCCATCTGATTCATCTCTATCCTCGCTACTCCTCTGCCTTTCCCCTCTGCCAATCCCTACACTAGCTACCCATTGCCAAGTGAATCCAGTTCAAGTTAGCAACCCTGACCTACAAGGCTCTCCATAACCTCTCCCCTCCATATATTGCTGCCTTAATCTCTAGCTACCTCCCCTCATGCAATCTCCGCTCCTCACAGGACCTTCTTCTCTGCTCTCCTCATATCAGGTCTTCACACAACCACTTCCCCCATACTTCCCCCATTCCTCAACACATCAGACTCTCCTCCACTTTCACTGGCCTCAAAAGCAACCTGAAAACCCATCTCTTCAGGATTGCCTATAACCAACAATAACCCCGTTGCAACTACTCCACCCCAAAAATATGCCTGCCCCTCACCTTCTGTCTCTTGCATCCTTCCTTGTATATGGTGAGCCTTCGCGGGCAGGGCCCTCTCTGCCTCTTTACCAGTTGTTGGTTACTTATTGTTACCTTTTGTATTTGCTTAACCTATTTTATGTATGTAACCCCCTTTGAATGTACAGCGCTCTGGAACTAATGGCACTCTAAAATTATTATTAATAATAATAATAACCATAATAATAATAATTTACGCGCCAAAGATAATAAAAGTGAATGGGGCCACCTGGTCAGCGTGTACTTCTAAAACACCCGGCGTATTAGGGTGTGTACTGTATGCGCCTCAATACACTGGGTAAATATACCATAAAATAGAATATCTCCACTCGGTTATCCATAATAGCCACTATATCCTCAAACTATTTTAAATACTTATTTGTTGGTTGGAGGATAAATTGTAACAATGGTTTATATGTAACCAACAAGTACAATATATAAAAGAGAGAGTTACCACACTAATAGGTCTATGAGAGGGATTCCTCCTACCTCTATTGTCACTCCATGTATAATAGACTGTCAATCAAATATTGATGCACTTTCTTTTTATTTCACAAATCTACTTTAGACATATTCAGCATTTTCTTTAAAAAAAAATATAAAGTAGCGGTATACTCATGGTTATAATGGGCATGCATCCCTTCAAATGACAAGTCCATTAAATGTCCGTACCGATAGTGAAGAGAAGCCAGACATTAGACGTACAACACTAATCAATAGTTTATATACACTCTACATATTTGGAACACAATTTTTAAAAACCAAGGGTGACATGTATGAAGATCGGCGCGTTGGATCTTCATTTTTAGTGAAAGCTGCGCCTCATTTATGTCGGCGCCTGAGGTGCGCTCATGCATGTGGTGTATGAGCATGGTGAGGTGCATTGCGGAACTTAGGCGCAGAAGGACCGCACCTAACATGTATTACGATTCTAGACAGGCTGGAAATCAATGAAAAATCATTAAACATGTTAGTGAAGAGCAAAAAGAGTTGTCTTTCAAATGTATGAATGAATAAAGTGAAAAATCAAAGTTGTATAAAAATTATTAAATGTATTGAAAAAGTTGATCATTTAAAATAAAAGGCAAAATATATAAGATCGCTAAAGAAATAAATCTCAGCTCTCAGCTCCATGAGACATGGAGTATGATTCAAATCATTTTTATTAGGTGTAAAACATTATCTGAAAAAGAGCTCAAATCTTCTACAAACATACATAAATAAAATCACCAACAACGCATTTGTCCCCGTGACCGGCGCAACATCAGGAATTGGGATATAGAAAATTGCCGAGAAATACAGTAATTAAAATTCTGTAAGCACTTCTCATTGGTCGGCAGAGACCAACCAATCAGAATAGGAGCGACAGTGATTGGTTGGTTTCTTTATTTTCGTTACACCCATAATATTGTTCATTTTATATACACATCGGTACATTGGGTTCATTTTATATACACATCGGTACAAATTACTGTATTTCCCGGCAATTTTCTATATCCCAATTCCTGATGTTGCGCCGGTCACGGCGACAAACATGTTGTTAGTCATTTTATTTATGTATGTTTTTAGAAGGTTTGAGCTCTTTTTCAGATAATGTTTTACACCTAATAAAAACAATTTTTGATTCATACTCCATGGTTCATAGAGCTGAGAGATGAGATTTATTTATCTTGAGTTCTTATATATTTTTCCTTTAATTTTAAATGATCAACTTCTTCAATCCATTTACTCGTTTTTAGACAACTTTTATATTTATCTTTATTAATGAAATAATTTTATAGCCAACTCATTTTAAAATTGTACTGTTGTAACAGTCGACCTAGAGCACATTTTGCTCCATTCCATTACGTTCTAGCTTCACTTCGCCTCCTCTGGCTCAGGTAGATCCCATTCAACGAGGTCTGCCTGTCGAAGTGCTGATGCGCCTCACTTTGCCGACCGGCATTCCTACATGCATCGGACTATTCGAATGTGGTGCGTCCCGCCCCAGAACGCCCACACCGCGCCCATTGCACACACCTTCATGTTAGGCACAGCCGAAAGTGGCGAAGGTTGCGGCTAACATCGCATCCCTGAGTCCGACATGGGATTCGAGACGGTGAGGCGCCGGTTACGCCAGAAATCGGACTCAACTCCCAATCATAGATGTCGCCCCAAGTACGTAAACAATTATAAACCCTTGTAACAAGATAAAAAACTGCTATCTCACAGAACTGGTTTTAATTTGAGCTTTCATTCAAGCCTTTAGGTGCCAAAGCTTCTAATGTAGCTATCCAATAAGCTCGTTGTAAAAAACTTTTTTTAAACCCTTTTAAAGGATTTTGCCCCTTATTTTTTCCCCAAAAACACACATAAATCCTAAAAAATCCCTTTTCTAGATTTCAAAAAAGGGGGTTTTGGGGGGGGGGGAAAATAGTATTTTCACCAACGTTTTTTTTGGGTTTGAAAAATTCATATCCATGAAAGTAAATTTAACACCCCTCAAATTTTTGTAAAAAATTTTTTTTATATCTTTTAAAGGGAAAAAACACTAAAGATATGACCCATTTAAAAACATTTTTAAAGTAGTCAGTGTACAGTTGTATTAAATTTGATGTGCACCCCAATAAAAGGGCCCATAAAAAAGGTCTAACCCCGGGCAAAAAATTCAAAGTAAAAAAATTGGGGCCCTTTTTTGGCCATTTTCTTCCCCTTAAGTGTCATGTAAACCTCTTTTGGGTTTTTGAAGTAGTTTGGGCGATTTTTTATCGAAAAAAAGTTAAAATCGGCAAGGTTTTTTTTTGGGTGTTTCAAAATTTTCCCAGATCAGGGCAAAAAAAAAGGGGTTAAAAACTGAGGAAACATCTTTTAAAGGGATGCGCCTTTTTCGGCGTTTCCTGAAATTTTTTGGGGGCCCCGCAAATCAAAAATTACAAAATTTAAAAGGGGGTGAAAAGTGTGTCCCAAAGTCAAAAGGGATTTTGTATGGTTGCGATTGGCGGGTCAAAACCCACTTGACCCTGTTTTAAATAGAACAGCGTTTCCGGGGTTTCACCTCATGCCCTTTAGGGTCTCATAGGGATGGGAAACCCTGCGCCTTGCCGGGGCCAAACACCCTCAGCAAAATTAGTCAACTTTCTGCCCCCATGAGGAAAACCCTTTTTCTATTTAGCTGTAAACCCTTTCCCAAAAATTTAGTTAGTTAAGAGTTTTGAAGATTTTTTTGTATTTTAACTAGAGAATTTTAAAGCAGCATTTTTCCCGGGGCTGAAAAAATTCAGGGCCCGGGGGGGAGCGCGGGGGGGGGGGCCCCGCGGGGCACACAGACAAGCTCTATCTATAAAAAAACACGGGATAAATTTCACCAAGACAAAGTGTGGGACATTGTAGTGGATATCTTTATTTTAACAGTTTTTTTTTAAAAATTAATTTTTCCTTTTTGGTTTTTTTGGGCAGCCTGCACTTATTTTGGGATACACATCTTTTCAAAAAAATCCCAGGTCTCTTTGTTAGCTGCAATACTCCACTTTTTTTATCATTATACATTTCAGATAGGGGTTTTTTTAAAAATTTTTTAACCCTTTAAACCCCCTGTGACGGGTTTTGGGATATACCCCCCCCCTTGCATTTTAAATTACATACAGCAATTTTGTAGCCCAGCACGGGTTGTTTGTTCCAAAAAATACCGTATATCGTACAAAAAACCGGGGGTTTTTTCACCAATTTTTTAAGGGGTTTAAAATTTGTTTTTTTTGGAAAAACTTTGAAAAAAACCCAGATTTTTTGTCCCCGATTGCGGCAGCACCCACGAAAATTTCTTAAAAACAGCAATTCTATATTCCCCAACAGGTTAATTGAAAGGTGAAAAAAAATTCCTTTTATTTTTCCCAAAAACATAACAGTTCGTGTTTTTTGGGACTTTTGCGCACCCCACATTTTTAAATTGACGCAGCCCTACGTAATCTTAAAACAGAAATTTCTATTTTCACCACGGGTTTAAAATTGAAAGGTAAAAAAAAAATCGTTTATTAAAACGAAAACATAACAGTTACGTTTTTTTTTTGGACTTTTGCGCCCCCAAGCATTTTTTTTTTGGGACCGAGAACGAAAATCTTAAAACAGAAATTCTATATTCACCAAGGTGAATTGAAAGGTGCAAAAAAATACAGTTTATTATAAAAAAAAAAAAACTTTTTACGTGTTTTTTGACTTTTTCACGACCAGCATTTAAAAAATTTGGTTAAAAAACCAGGGGGGGCCAAAAAAATAAAAGGGGGCCCCCCTTTTCTTACGTTTAAATCTTAAAAAAACCCTTTTCTTTTTAACCAAGGTGAATTGAAAGGTGCAAAAAATATGTTTATTATAAAAAACTTAACATTTAAAGTGTTTTTTGCTTTTTGCCACCCACTTTGGGTTCTTTTGACGCGGGGCATCAACGAAAATTTTTAAAAAACCGAAAATTTATATTCCCCACGGGTTTAATTAAAAGGGTTTGCAAAAAATACGTTTATTTTTCCAAAACCCATAACATTTAAAGTTTTTTTTTTTGACTTTTCCCAAAACCCAGCATTGTTAATTAAAGGGCACATCTACGAAAATCAAAAAACCAGCAATTCTATATTCACCACAGGTGAATTAAAAAGGTTGAAAAAAATATCGTTTTTTAAAACCCAAAACATAACATTTACGGGGTTTTTTGGGATTTTTTGGGCCCCCCAACCCATTTTTTCATTAAAGCCCCATTTTATGTAAATCTTAAAACCAAATTTTATATTCCCACAGGTAAATTTTAAAAGGTGAAAAAAAATACCGTTTATTTTATCAAAACAAAATTTTCGTTTTTTTTGACTTTACCACCCCCAAGAAATTGTTCATTGACGCAGCACCCTACGAAAATCTTAAAACAGAAATTTTTTTTTCACCACGGTGTTTGGGAAAGGTGAAAAAAAAAACCGTTTTTATCCCCAAAACAAAAAGATACTTTTTTTTTGGAATTTTTGGGCCTTTTCCGATTTTTTTATAGCACCTTTGCATTTTAAATTTTGAATCCACAAATTTTTTTTGATTAAGGGTTTTGGGAATAGCTGTGATTTTGCCGTTTTTTAATAAGGGGGACTTTCCAAAACTTTTCCATCCCTTCTCAAATTTTTATATTTTAAAACTGGGGGCGAAATGCAGGGGGAAACAAAGCAAAGGGGGGGGTAGACTTTGGGGGTAGGGGTACAAAGGAAGGGGGTTTCCTTTCCCAAAGTGCGGGTGCCCAAAAACGTATCCACCCTATCCCAGTTTGCGGGAAACCCGTAGGCTTTCCTCGCGGGGCGGGGGCCCTGGGAAATTAAGTAACGAACATCGTCCCCCAATTTCTGTCCTTCAGGGGTTAATGCAACCCTGCATCTAGCGTTTTCCCCTCCTCGCCTCGCAGTTCAGGGCACAAATGTGCATCAGCTTTTCATCAGCATCCGCCCAAACATGAAGCACCCCAAAAATTTTTCAACTGGGGGAATTTTTACCCACCACTGGGGAAAATTCCTTTGTCTGAAGATCTTTTGATGAAAAAATGGGGGGCTTGGGGTCAGAAGGCAGTCAAAAGTCAAGAGGTTGATTTAGTCTGTTTTGAAGCCCATTTATGATGCCATCAGAGGGGTAAAGGGAAAAGCGGTCAATCGGAAAAAATCCCGGGGGGTTTGGGGCAATCCCCTTGCAGTTCCCCTTGTTTGTAGCCCGCAGCTTCGGGAAAGCAGAAAGTAGGAGGGAACCTATTTCACCTGTGGTTGATGATGATGAGGGTTTGAGGGACAAAATTTGCGGATCCACCCTTTGGTCTTTTCCGCAAAAATTTGCTTGCAGCGCTTAAACAGTGGACGAGGAGGAAGACGAGGGGTATTTGCCAAATAGGGGTTCCCGCACAAAAAAGGGGAGGGGGGTCGCAAAAATCCCCTGTTTGATTCCGCCAGCCCGGTCAGAAAAAACCCCCCGGCTCCGCTTATCGCCGTAAAAAATTCCGGCCCTTTCTCAAGCCTGGGTTTCTTTGAGAAACCTCTGATTCCCCCGCGGGGCCCATAGGGCCCCAATGCCTGCCCCCAATCCCAGTTTGGCCGAGAAAGGGATTTTTTTTTTTGCCAAAAAAGGGGCCGCCCCCTGGCCCGGGCCCATTTAAAACGTGGTCTTTAAAAAAATTTAAAAACCGGCTTTTGCTGCATCTTTTCCGGGGAAAAAGCCCAATTTTAAACCCCCGACACAGGGAAAATAGTAAGCCGGAAAAGGCCCGGGGCTAAAAACCTCTTTTGGACAGCTCACTGGGTAGCTGAGTGGATGTTTTCTGGGGTAAATGGTGGCTTTCAGGCTCGGCGAAACCGCTTTTCAAAACCGCAGGGGGGTGCGGGGCTCTTTCCCCCAAGGGCCCCTTGGGTGGCATCAAGTCCCCAAAACCCCCAGGCCCAGTTGAAATTAATCTGCCTGGAGACCATCCCCACACAGGTCAGGAGCTTTGGCCGGATCTCCGCAACGAGACCAAAGCCCCTTGGCGGGGTGCCAAAAAATTTGTGCCAGGAAAGGGGGTGTGCGAAACGGGCAAAATCTGCTGGACCCCCTTAAGATGGGTAGGTTTAAAGCACATCCCTTCCTGGCAAATGTCAAAATTTCCTTGTGCCCAAAAAATTTCTAAAGAGCTCCCCGGGCCCTGGCCCGCCTGCTAAAGAAGGCCCCGGGTCTGAGTTCGCACTTCCCCCTTTTCGCACCCTGCTTCTTTCCCGCCTGGCTGCGTTCCCTGCGGTCAGTTTGGGCCCCCCCCCCGCCCAAAAACCTTTCTCTTTGTTGACGTTGGGCAACACGCGGGAATTCCCCCCCCTACCCCTGCTCCAGCGATTGTGGCGGGCACGCAAGGGCCATTACCAGAAAGGGAATTTACAAGGGCCCTAAACAAGCAGCGGTGGGGAAACCCTCGGGTTTGTTTGAACCACCGAGAAGGGAAAGGCGGGTGAAAGAGTCTCTGCCCCTTTTCCCTTGCCAGTTTTGAAGAACCACCAAAATGGTAAAGTGCGGAAAAATCCCCTTGCCGATGAGATTGGGGGTAAACCTTAGTTCTGGAAACGATCTTTGGGAAACACTCTGAAAAAAACGGGCCCCGCCAGCAAACGGAGGAGGGGGAGGGGACACAGATGTGGAAAAGGGAGCCTTTCCTCCTCAAATCCACAGGCCCAAAATTTCCCAAATTTAATGGGTTTTCCCTTTTTAGGCAGTGGTTCGGGGTCCAGAGCTAGGGGAAAGGGGTGGCGAATCAGCTCTCGGGGTTTGCATCATCCCCGGGCAAGTAAGGGCTGGGGTTGAAGCGGGTCCCGGGGGCCCGGCGGAGGAGGAGGAGGGGTTTTCCAGAAAACCGGGGTTACCAACGCCCCTGCCTTGGAAAGGGGTTTGGCGCGAATTGAGGCGGAGGAGGAAGAGGGGGAAAATCAGTTTGCTAGTCCCCCCTCGCCCCAGGGGGTTTGGTAAATTTAAAGGCCCATCTTTTCAAATGGTGCTAGGATTCCCCCCTTTTCCTCCAACATGATCCTCGCTTTAAAGGGCCATCAAAATGAACAACATTACTGGGTGGCCACCCTCCTGGAATCCCCGGTACAAAACAAAACTCAGCACTTTCCTTCCCCCCCAAAATAGAGAGTAAAAATGCAGGAAAAAGGAACCTTGTGATTGATCAAATGGAGACATCTTTGCGTCTGCTTCACCGTTCCCCAAAAAGCACGGGGGGAAAAAACATCAGCGACGTTTACAAGGGATTTGAGGGGCCAAATGGCATTAAACGGGGCAGCAGGGAAGGTGGCGGGAAACCCAAGGGTTTACCTCTTTCAATCTTTGGGTTTAAACCCCCCCTAAACCCAAAGCAAATTGGGAAAGCAGGGCCAAAACATCCAACAACCCGAGATCAGCCTTTTAAAAACATGGTGCACGACTATCTGCGTTCAACACCGATGTTTTTGCATGTGTTTTTCCGGGGCCCATAGACTTCCGGGTTTCCAAAAAAGGAAAGAATGGCCCGAGCTGGTGGGCACAAAGAGGTGTTGTCCTCCCCGCAGCCAGGTCTATCTGGCGGGGCCTTCACAACAGCTGGGGGTGTCCCTTACCGGGCAAACGCATCCGGCTTTCCACAGATTTAAAGTGGATCGTTTTTACCCTTTTACAAAAATTTAAAACAGGAAAGGATCCCCGATTTAAGTTGTGGCCCCAATTGCCGAAAGGGCACCGATTTTGCCGGCTACTTCACATTCCTTTTCAAACGAAATGGTTTCCCCCTTTAAAAAATTTTTTTTTAAAAAGATCATTTCTTACTGCAATTTTTTAATTTTCTTTTTCCCCTTTTTAAAAACCTTTTGTGTGAGGAGACTGTTTAAAAAAACAGCAAGGTTTTTTTTGGGCAACACCCTATTCCATTTACTCACTTTTTCTTAAAAAGTTTTGAAAATTTTCAATGGTTTTTAGGGCATGTTGCTGTGAGTTCACTTTTAAATTTTGGTCCTTTGGGAAAAAAAATTTGGGTTTTGGGGTTCCCAAATGGCATTTCCTCCCCCACAATTTTTTAAAAGGGCTGAGAAATTTTTAATTTTAATTTTTTTTTGGGGGCATGTAGCTGTGAGGTTTCAGCAAAAAATCTTTGGGCCTTTGGGGAAAAAAATGTGGCCCTTTTAAGGGCATTTCTCCCCCCACAATTTTTAAAAAGTGCTGAGAAGTCATAAATTTTTAAAAATTTTTGGGGCATGTGCGTGGGGATCAGCAAAAATCAAAGGGCTTTGGAAAAGAAAAGTGGCTTCTAAGTGGGAAATTTTTCCCAACAATTTTTGAACAGTGGGGGAAAGTCTTTTTTAATTTTTTGGGGTAAGGGATCGTGAGATACAGCAAAAATTTATGGTCCCCTTTGGGGAAAAAAAAAATGTGGCTTCAAAGGGGCATTTTCCCCTCACAATTTTTAAAAGTGGCTGAGAAGTCATTTTTTTTAATTTTTTGGGCATGCTGCCCTTTTAAATGCAGCAATACTACAGGTCCCTTTAAAAAAAAATTTTGTTTCTAACAGACATTTTTCTTCCCCAATTAAACCCAAATGGTCAATGGTCATTTCTTTTGAATTTTTTTTGGGGATTTCGCTTTTTTTTTTAAAAAAAAAAAAAAAAAGCAGCTATACTTTCAGCTCCTATTCTAAAAAATGTTTTTTCTAATTTGCCCTTTGTTCTTCCCCAATTGTCCCAAAAATGGCTCAGGGTCAAAAGTTTTGAAAATTTTTTTTGGGGGGATTTTTCTGTGCATTGGGAGCTATACTTTCGGGTCCTATTAAAAAATGTTGTTTTTAAAAGACATTTGTTCTTCCAAATTGGGCAAGAGTGGCTCAAGGGTGATGGTGCTGTCAGAAAAAAGGAATAGGTTGGGCAAATGTTTTAAGGACAATATTTCAAAATTTCTTGTTTTTGCAAAATCTTTAACATAAACTAGCAATCCCTGTATTGAAAACCCCTTTTAAAAACAATTAAAAAAAGAGAAAAACCCAAAAAATGGGGGATTCCATCCCAAATTTTTAAAAAAAGGGGGTTTTCTTAAAATTTAAAATACTAAAAAAATTGCATGTACAAAAAAGTGGTAAAAAAATTTCCCCCCCGAAATTTTACAAAAGGGAGGGACAGGAAAACTTTACCAGATGGGGTTATTCCCGAGGGGATGGAGTTTGGAGCCGGACAAAAGAACCCAAAGTACAGAGACAATTTCCTCCAGCACGTTTAGTAAAAAGAGAAAAAAAATGCCAAGCAAAAGGGCCCCCTGGGGTAAAGGAGCGTTAACCACCAGTATTTCCCAAATGAAACCAAATTTGGGCCGCACTATCGGAGGGGCAAGCGCTTTCCCCAGGTCTTGACTGTGTTTCTGAGGAAGGCTGAGGGGTTTTCACACTTCCCCCCTTCCGCACTGTGTTACACGACAAATTTTTTTTCTCTTTATCAGGGCATTTTAAAACCCGCGTGTTAAAAGATGACGGTTTCCAGACGGGCTCTCACCGCAACCCCCTGTAACCCCCCCCCGGCCGGGTCCCTGCTGTGGCCCCCAAAAGGCCCGTTTTTAAATCAAGTCCAGTTTTAACTTAAAATGGGGTTTAAAGGGCTCCTTTTTCCCCCCCACTTTGTAATTTTGGGGGGCAGACCGGGGGTTTAAAAGGTTTATACTGTGGCCCCCGGGGCAGGGAAAAGTATATTCCCTTTTTAACTTAAAAAAAAGGGGGTTTTTAAAGGGCTTTCCTTTTTTTTGGCCCCTTTTTAAACGTTGGGGCAGACGGTTTAATGGTCATTTTTGCGGTAAGGACAGGGTATAGTTAGTTTTCCCGTTTAACAAAAATTTGGGGTTTTTAAAGGGCTCCTTTTTTGCGGCACTTTTTTAAAATTGGGGGGCATGGGGGTTTTTTGGGTCATGCTGCGTTCCAGGGCCCGGGAATTCAATTTTCCAGTTCAAGTTTGAAAAATTATGGTTTAAAAACAAAACTGCCCTTTTGGCACTTTTTAAAAAAGTGGGTGATGCGGGTTTTGGGTTTATGCTGTTTGGGAACCCAAAACAGGGGTAGTGAATGGGCTGTTTAATTTTTTTCTGGATTTTTATAAACCCAAGTGTGTTGCCCAAGATGGGAACACGTATCCATTTGAGTTGGGATGTTAATTTCAGCTTCTTTCCCGCCCTTGGTTTTGGGGGTAATAATTAAGGTGTTTTTTCTTCCCCATAGACTTTAATGGTAATCACTCAATTTAAACGATTTCTCACTATCAAAAACCTTAAACGATAGCGGGGCCGAAATATCGACTATCCGGGTCCAAACTCGTTTGCCAACGCAAAACGCTCAACATAGTTAGAAGGTCTCAGATGTGAATGGGGAGCAGTTATATTAAATTTGTAAATTAACCCCTTTTCCATACTGATAAATGGAAACTCAAAAATTTGGGACCTCATGGTAAATAACTGTTTTGGGGGTTTGGGAAAAAAAAAAATTTTTTTGGGTTTCATTTAAAGGTGGCCTAGGCCCATAAAAAAAATTTCCAACACCCTTAAAAATGAGCTGAAGTTTCAGTGGCCAAGACCATACATTGGTTTAAAAAAGGAACAGGGTTTCCCCTCAGAACAGGCATCCAAAAATGGTCGATAAAAGATTTGAGTCATGTTCTCAGCGTCATATCCAAGATTTTCTTTTTTAAAAAAAAATGTATAAGTTTTTTCCGCATTGTGCATTAAGGGTTTTAAAAGGGGTTGGAGCCAGTCCCGTCAGTGCTCAGACCATTCGGCCCCACTCTGCATCAAAAATTGGGCTTCCCTTTTTTGTACTAGCTTGGGGGGCTGGGCCAAAAAGGGGGATGTTTTCAGATCTAACCCCTATTGAGCATCTGTCCGGAAACTTCAAAAGGGGAAAATGGGGGAGGCAGGGGTTTTTAACATTCACCAGTGCCTTTAAGGGGTCATGGAGGGGGTGAAAGAAGATTCCCAGTGGCTGCAAACCTGTGAAGGGGTCTAGTGAACCTTTCCTGCCCAAGAAATTTAAAAGGGACGCTGGGGAAAAAAAAAGGTTTGCCAACCAAAAAAAATTTTACACTCGGGTGGGTCACTTTTTGGGGCCAGGGTTTTGACAAAGGGTTTTGTGAAGAGTTTTTTTTTAAGGGCACACTAAAAAAAACTCCCCCTAACGCTGTCTAAATTCCCCAAATTTTATAAAAATGTCATTGTCCCTTTGAAGGGATGCATTCCCATTATAACCATGAAATATACCAACAAATTTTTTTAGTTTTTTAAAAAGAAAATGTTTTTAAAAAATGTAAAAGGGCCCAAAAAAAGACTTAATTAATTAAGAGAAAGTGTTATTTCATTTATGGTCAATTGTACATGCAAAAAACTAGGAAGCAGCATAAAAACTGAATTGGGAAACTATTCTCTCTCACTCTTACCATAGAAATTGACATCAGATTTTATAAAAGACAACATGAATCTGAACATAACTTACAGACTCCCCACTTCACTACCACCTTTCAAAGGTCTGAAAAAAACATTCATCAATAATAATTACCCCTTGTTTTTGCTTTGCATTTTTATTTATGAAAATACTCCTGTGGGCATAGGAGAAGTAACATGGATAAGGTCCAGACATGTTGCTTCTGCTCTATGAATTCTCCTTGGCTGAGGAAACCGGACTATATTAGGGGCCATGAGCTAATCACTATTAAATCATCTCTGAATGAATGGTACCACCTGTTGGGGGGAACATGTTATCCTGTGTACAATTACTCAGACCACAAGAAGACACTGCATATTATGTAAACTCACAGTATGATAACTATAAAGAAGCATTACCGGCTACCACTAATATTGAAATTTTTTTACAGGATCTGGGGAACTAGTGTTTTCTCCAAGTTGTATCTCAGAGGGGCCTATAATCTTGAAGACCATGGGCCCTTAAGATTCTGTTTCTCGGGTAGGTTATACCAACCCCCCAAAGGTGACTAAGCAGATCGATCTCTTGTCTCCGGTGCCTGATCATGACAATACCATTATTGGTTGCTCACTCTTTTCTGGCATGTGAAAGACTTTGTAGCAACATGCTCTACTTGTATACAGAAAGGGGTCTCTAAACTACCATAGGATGTGAAGTGATATAAAAGGTTGCATAAGAAAAATTATTGTACAGACCAAAATAAATAGTAACAATTATAATCCCTGTAAAAAATTACCATGAAACTAAGCTTTAAATAAATTAACCCTTACTAACATTTGGCATAACTGTACATCATATGGTCGCTTAGGAAGCTCGGAGTGGACTCACTGGTTGAGCCGCCTCCATACAACGCAGGTATCAGCCATAGGCAGCTTGTAATAGGAGCCTTATTATCGTACTCTGTTCTGTTGCAGAACAGTGTATAAGCAAATGTGCCTCATAGTAGTCAAAAACCCGTAGGGGGACTACAAATATAAGCAAAAGAATAAAAAATAAAAAAAGTTAAATGTAAAATAAACTACTTTTGCCAATTTAATAGAATAATAAGAAAATTAAAAATGTACAAATAATTGTTATTGTCATGTACGTAAAGGTTAAATGTATCAAAATGTAACATTTGTTATTCAATAAATTAATTTTTTTTCTTTCTTTTCGTTAGCCAATGATCAATAGTATGGGTGTAACGAAAATAAAGAAATAAAAATGAATTTATTGAATTTTTTTTTTTTTCGTTACCCGCATATTATTGATCATTTTATATACACATCGGTACAACTTCTGGAGTCTTATCATTTTATTTCTGGCACGTACAGTTTTATTACAAATTGCATTAGAAAACCCATAAGAGCGTCGCTCGCTCTCCGATTGGTCCAAATAACCGCGCCTCTTTTAACTTAGCCTCTTTTAACATAGCTCGCTCTGCATTTCTTTTCCCCATAGAACTCTATGAGAAGGTAGCTCAGCTGCTGATTGGCTAAACAGGAGAGGACCTCTTCCCACCAACCAATCACAGTACTAGAATATTTCCCATAGACAGTATTAACTTTTAGGGCGCCCTTCTATCTCCCCTTTCTTTCTCCATTCAAAATAGACGCACTACATCTGATTGGTGGATTCATCTCTGCCGCCTGGGCTCAACCAATCAGCTCTTTTCTGCCTTTTTTTCTGTATTTTGAACTGTCCGCCTTTTCATTTGATTGGTCCATACTTCTCCATAGCTTATAATTAGAGATTGGCGAATTGATTCTAACGAAGTGGAATTCATTTAGAATTTCAGGAAAACTTTGGTTCTGAATGAAGTCGAAGTTTGGGGTACTTCGGGTAAACGAAGTGTGCTTTTGATTGAAAAAATGGCTGCGAGCACATGGCGTTACATGGGCCAAAGCACTCTGGGAGGAAGAAGGGCATAGCCTGCATGACATGTGCAGAGATGAAGCCAATCAGAGACAGGAGGGACTCTGTGACGTCACCGCACTATATAAGTCCGGGCGCGACACTGGGAGCTCACACTCCTCTCACTGTACTGACTAGGGAAGGTGCTGCTGCGGCTGCTTGTAATGGCTCTTACTGAAGAACTGATTTTTATACAGCGATTATTGGGGGGTGTCTCAGCTTGTCTCAGAGACTGCTTCTCTGAACGTTCTATTTCTGATTTTGTGGGGTATTGGATCTGAAGTCCAGTGTGTGTCCAGTGCAGCTGCATATACATTTTAATGCTATCTGCTCACAGCACATTGAATATCCAAGGGGGATCTACTGTAAGCCTGTTCCTGTTGTATTCATTTAAAGAAACAGTGTTTTCACAATACAAATACCACTTCATTTTTGGCTGCTCAATTCTTTTGCACAATTTACATCCAGGGGTTAATTAAGCGTGGTTCTGCTGTTGTGGTGACTAAAAGAAACCTTCTTTTTCACCGCCAAAAAAAAACATTTTTCCTGTAGCATAATTTCACAAGCGAAGGTTAATTACAATTTTTTCTCTTGTTGTGTAGGTAAAAAAACGCCATTGTAACACGCTACAAAGCTCGTAGTTTTTGGTTGCTCAATTCTTTTGCGCAATTTACATACAGGGGAAAAATAAGAAATTCTATCCTGCTTTAGTGACTAAAATAAACCGTATTTTTCACTAGCAAAAAAGTCATTTTTTCTGAAGCATAATTCACAAGCGAAGGTTCATTACAAGTTTTTCTCTTGTTGTGTAGTGTAAAAAACACGCCATTGTAACCGCTCAAAGTGGTAGTATGTGGTTGCTCAATTTTTTGCGCTTTTAATCCGGGGTTTAAATTAGCGTTTTTTTTCTGCTGTGGTGACAAAATTTAAACCCGTCTTTCACCCCCCAAAAAATACTTTTTTCCCTGTAGCTTTAATTCAAAAGGAAAGGGTTAATTAAAATTTTTTCTCTTGTTGTGTGCATAAAAAAAACACCCCCATTGTAACCGCTACAAAGCTCGTAGTTTTTGGTTGCTAATTTTCTTTTGTAAATTTACACCCAGGGTTAATTAAGCGTTGCTCTGCTGTTGTTGTGACTAAAATAAACCGTCTTTTTCACTAGCAAAAAAGTCATTTTTCTGTAGCATAATTAACAAGGGAAGGGTTAATTACGTTTTTTCTTGTTGTGTAGTGTAAAAAAACGCCTTTGTAACACCTAAAAAGCTGGTGTATATGGTTGCTCAATTGTTTGGGGCAATTTAAACCCGGGGGTTAATTAAGCTTGTTTTTTGCTGTGGTGACTAAAAAAAAACCGTCTTTCACCGAAAAAAAAATACATTTTCCTGTGCAAATTTAAAAAGCAAAGGGGTTAAATTTACAATTTTTTTCTCTTGTTGGTACGAAAAAAACACACCCCATTGAAAAAAGTACAAAGCTGTAGTTTTTGGTTTAATTCTTTTGCCAATTTAATCCAGGGGTTTAAATTTTAAGCGTTGCTCTGCGTTGTTGTGATAAAAAAAAACGTCTTTTTAAATGAAAAAAAAAGTCATTTTTCTGTAGAAAATTTAAACAAGCGATGGTTAATTAAAAGTTTTTCTCTTGTTGTGTAGTGTAAAAAAACACCCCATTGTAACCGTAAAAAGCTGGTAGTATATGGTTGTCAATTTTTTGGGAAAATTTACATCCAGGGTTAAATTAAGGTTTTTTTTCTGCTGTGGTGACTAAAAAAAACCGTCTTTCACCCAAAAAAAAAAATTTTTCCTGTAGAAAATTCACAAGCAAAGGTTAATTACTTTTTTTTCTTGTTGTGTGCGTAAAAAAAACAACCTTTGTAACCGTACAAAGCTCGTGTTTTGGTTGCTAAATTCTTTTGCGCAATTTACATCAGGGGTTAAATTAAGCATTGTTCTGCGTTGTACTCATAAAAAAACTTTGTTTTTCCCCGCCACAGAAGAAATTCTGTAGCTAATTCATATCCAAAGGGTTAATTAAGCCTGTTTGTGCTTTTACATTCAGTAAAATACACAGAGTTTTTAACGGGGAATAAATTCAAATTTTTTCCCACCCATTTGTGGAGCGCAATTTATATCCAAGGGTTACCCAAGCTTTTAGTGGGTTCATTTGGAGTCAAATACGGGGTGTTTTATCTATACAGATATCTTCTCAAAAACGTGTCGAATTTTAGAATAAACGTATGTAGACAGAGAGGGGCAAGGGTTTTTCTCCTGCGAGTGCAGAGGCACAAACATTCCAGGCCGGTCGTGCACAGCAAGGTGACGTCGCAGCAGGGGTCACTCGGTGAGGCCAAACTCCGCTGTCATCTAGCGGCGTTTTGTTCAGCAACCCAATGGTTTTTGTTGGTTGACTGTTCATCCTTTCCTATATGCATTTTACCCCCAGCCAAAAACGGTGGAACGTAGACACAACCCCTTTGTTGGCATGGCCCGCGGTGGGTCAGTGGCCCCCAACCCGTCCTCAACCCGCCCCTTTTCCATCCGATCCCTCAGCCCGGATTACTTGTGGTTGGGTCAGCGCCACATATAGGGGGATGAACAATTTAGGGGGCATCGGAGTACTTGGGCCGAAAAAAATGGGGCCCCAAAATCCCCCGCTTCTATAGAAGGCGGAAAGTATAGATGTTGGAGTGGATGGGAGGTCTGTTGTGAGGGGTAGCCTCTGCCCTACCAAGACCCGGGGATGAGGACAGCAGGTGAGAAAACAAATAGATGATGATGTAGGAACCCCTTGGGAGTCGGGTGAGGCAAAAGGGGGTTCACACGTCAGGAGAAGGGGCGTCAGCTTGGCGTAGGCGTGGGCCCCCAGCAAGTGGGTTGGGGCTGTGAGTCAGCAGGATGCGCAGTGTGAGGTCGGAGCCAAGCGGGGCCCCCCCCCCCCCCCCCCCCCCCCGGGGTAAAAAACCCCCTTGCAGGTCCCAAGAAAGTAGCGGCACGGGGAAACCAGGCGCGGCGGTGTAGGACTCAGTGTGGAGGTTGGTGTAAAAAACTGATACTCGGCGGGGTGGAGTTCTTTGCTAAAAAACCGGGGGAGCCCAATAGGGTATATGTAAATCTGTAGGCAGAAGTGAAACGTGGCCAGGGGCTAATGTTTTGGCCCCACGGCCGCGTCAAAACCCTGCAGCTCACCATCCGGGTTGGGGAAATGTGGTCAAATGTGGTGGTCCATCCTGCCGCCGCAAGCAACAGCAGCAGCAGCTCCCAGGGGCACGCATCCCAAATTGCAGCCAGTCAAGGCTCCACCACCTCTGCAGAAGGGAGCTGTTTCTCTTTGACATCATCTCCCGGTCCAGATGCCCTGCTCCTCGCTACTCATGGCGCCAGCAGTCATTCAGCGATGCGATTGCAAAGAGACAACAGTATACGTCCAACCATCCTAAGGTGCAGCAGCTGACCTGCTCCTGTCCAAGTTGTTTGGGGCTGCAGTCCCTCCCTTTCCAAATGGTGGGGCTCTGCACCGTTCAGAGAACTAATGGCTTGTGCCGAGCCGGATGGAGAGTTCCAAGCCGTTAAATTTTTTTTCCAAAAAGGCAGTACCAGCACTTCAAAAAATATATAGAACAGAAGCTGGGCCAGTCCTTGAGCTTATCGGTTTGTTCCAAGGTGCACGGCAGCGCGGACTTCTGGAGCTGTAACTACGGTCAGGGCCAGTACGTGTCCTTTACGGCCCACTGGGTGAATGTGCTTCCTGCCCAGGCACACCAACAACGGACAGAAGACGCCGCTTTCTCCTCCATGTTGTCAACCTGCGGCTCCAGCGCCAATGACCGCATCCTCCTCCTCCACCACCACCACCATCTCAGCCTCCACAAGTATTGCTCCATCATACCACATGTATAGGGCACAGCGGTGTCACGCAGTTCTACTCCTGGCTTGCCTCGGCGAACAAAGTCACACAGCGGAGGAACTGCTCCACGTCATGCAGCAAGAAATCGATGTGTAGCTTTCTCCGCGCCAACTGCAAATCGGAACCATGGTAACGGACAATGGGAGGCACATGGTGTCCGCGCTGCACCAAGGAGGGATGGTCCATGCGCCATGCATGGCGCATGTGTTCAATCTGGTTGTGAAAAGGTTCCTGAAGTCTTCCACCGATCTTCAGAACATTCTGAAAATGGCCAGGAAACTGTGCATGCACTTCATCCATTTCCTACAACCTCCTCGAGTTGCAGGGGCCCGAACGGCCTCCCCAAACCACTCTGATATGCGATGTTTCCACCTTTGGGAAATTCCAGCCTGCATGTTGGACCGAATGTATGAACAGAGAAAGGCCATTAACGATTTTTTGATGATCCAGGCGGACAGGAGTACTCCCCTGTGAAAACTTTGGTGTCAGCCAGTGGCAGCTGATGCGTGACACCTGCGTTTGTTGAGGCCATTCGAGGAGGCCCGGGTTTTTTGTCAGTCGCCAGGAATACGGGGTGAATAACGCCATTCCACTGCTTCATGTCCTGGAACTGATGCTTAAAAATCTGTCTGGGCAGGGGACCGGAGATGTGGCCACTACATCTCGCGGCCACATGAGTCCGGTGGGGACTGAAATGGCGGAGGAGGAGGAGGAGGAGGACATTGGAGCAGAAGCATTGTCTGGTGAAATGAGTGGATTTTCTACCCAGGTGACAAGAGAGGAGGAGCAAAGGAGCAGCTGGAGGAGCTAGATGGAGATGAGGAAGACGAGGCAGATGACCCGCAAGCACCGTGGCAGTATACAGTGGAGATGGAGGCAGGGAGCCCCTCGGAGTCACTTGTGCAGATGGCCCGCAGCATGCTGATTTGCCTGGCTAGTGACAGCCGAATAGTCAGCATCCGGCAGAGGGATGACTTCTGGCTCTCCACCCTATTGGACCCTCGCTACCGGTCCAAATTGGAGCCTTTTTCCCAGCTATTGAGAGGGAGGACAAACTCAAATACTATAGGGAAATCCTCCGTAGTCAGTTGACCGCTACCTATGTGCGGCATCGTCCCTCCTCTGACAGGTCTGACCGGGGGGTTCTTCAGCGCTCACATACTACTGCCGTGGCTGCTGGGGGGAGGTGGGGGGGTAGGAGCAGTACCAGTCCATCAGCAGCAACCTAAGTCTGGAGTCACTGATGAGGAGCTTCCTTCACCCGCCTAGTGAGGAGGGCAGTCACCAGCAGCCGCAGGACCTGGAGCAGACCCTGAACCAACAGGTGGTGGCCTACTTGGACAGCACTCTGCCACCTCAGTTAGAAGATCCGCTGGACTATTGGGCAGCCAAACTGGATGTATGGCCGCAACTTGCCGAGTTTGCAGAAGCTGTCCTGCCCGTCCAGTAGTGTGGCATCAGAGCGGGTGTTCAGTACGGCGGGGGCCATCGTTACCCCAAGGAGAACCCGCTTGTCCATGGGAAATGTGGAACGACTGACCTTTGTCAAGATGAATCAGGCGTGGATGGGCCAGGATTTCCACACACCAATGCCTTAGGCGTCAGACTACATCAGCCATGACGCCTCACCCAAACTGTGAGAAATGAGTCTGGGTTCAAACTACCTCCTCAGCTACTATTCTGATGCCGCCACCCACCTGATGCCACACATCTGCTGCCAGTTTCTCCATCTGCCACCAACCATCTTTACCAGGGACTGGTATTGCCACCCACCTCCACACTCTGTCATTGTGCCACTCTCTGACCTCATGCTGTTGCTGCTGCTGCTGCTGTGACCTCCACTCTCTGTCATTGTGCCACTCTGTGGCCTACTCCAGTTTCTGCCACCTCCAGAATGTCATTGTGCCACTGTCTGTCCTCATGCTGCTGCCACCGTCACCTCCGATCTCTGTCATTGTGCCACTCTGTGGCCTACTCCTGTTTTTGCCACCTCCAGAATATCATTGTGCCACTGTCTGACCTCATGCTGCTGCCGCCGTGATCTCCACACTGTGTCATTGTGCCACTCTGTGGCCTACTCCAGTTGCTGCCACCTAAAGATTGTCATTGTGCCACTGTCATTGTGCCACCTTCTGATCTCATGCTGCTGCTGTGGCTTCTGCCGTGACTTCCACACTGTGTCATTGTGCCACTCTGTGGCCTACTCCTGTTTTTGCCACCTCCAGAATGTCATTGTGCCACTGTCTGACCTCATGCTGCTGCCGCCGTCACCTCCACTCTCTGTCATTGTGCCACTCTGTGGCTTACTCCTGTTTTTGCCACCTCCAGAATGTCATTGTGCCACTGTCTGACCTCATGCTGCTGCAGCCGTGACCTCCACACTGTGTCATTGTGCCACTCTGTGGCCTACTCCAGTGGTTGCCATCTCCAGAATGTCATTGTGCCACTGTCTGATCTCATGCTGCTGCCGCCGTCACCTCTACTCTCTGTCATTGTGCCACTCTTGGTTTTACTCCTGTTTTTGCCACCCCCAGAATGTCATTGTGCCACTGTCTGACCTCATCTGTTTGCCGCCGTCACCTCTACTCTTGTCTTTGTCCCCACTCTGTGGCCTACTCCTGTTTTTGCCATCTCCAGAATGTCATTGTGCCACTGTCTGATCTCATGCTGCTGCCGCCGTCACCTCTACTCTCTGTCATTGTACCACTCTGTGGTCTACTCCTGTTTTTGCCACCTCCAGAATGTCATTGTGCCACTGTCTGACCTCATGCTGCTGCCGCCGTCACCTCTACTCTCTGTCATTGTGCCACTCTGTGGCCTACTCCTGTTTTTGCCACCTCCAGAATGTCATTGTGCCACTGTCTGACCTCATGCTGCTGCCGCTGTCACCTCCACTCTCTGTCATTGTGCCACTCTGTGGCCTATTCCTGTTTTTGCCACCTCTAGAATGTCATTGTGCCACTGTCTAAACCTCATGCTGCTGCTGTGGCTGCTGCCGTGACCTCCACACTTTGTCATTGTGCCACTCTGTGGCCTACTCCTGTTTTTGCCACCTCCAGAATGTCATTGTGCCACTGTCTGACCTCATGCTGCTGCCGCCGTCACCTCTACTCCCTGTCATTGTGCCACTCTGTGGCCTTCTCCTGTTTTTGCCACCTCCAGAAAGCCAGTGAGCCACTGTCTGCCCTCATGCTGCGGGCCGCCGTGACCCCCACTCTCTCTCATTTTGCCTCCCTGTGGCTACTCCTGTTTTTGCCACCTCCAGAATGTCATTGTGCCACTGTCTGACCTCATGCTACTGCCGCTGTCACCTCCACTCTCTGTCATTGTGCCACTCTGTTGCCTATTCCAGTTTTTGCCACCTCCACAATGTCAATGTGCCACTGTCTGAACTCCTGCTGCGTCTTTGGCAGCTGCCCTGACCTTCACACTCTGTCATTTTTCCACTCTTTTGCCTACTCCTGTTTTTGCCACCTCCAGAATGTCATTGTGCCACTGTCTGACCTCATGTTGCTGCCGCGTCCCCTTACTCCTTCATTGTGCCACTCTGTGGCCTACCCCTTTTTTTTGCCCCCTCCAGAAATGTCATTGTGCCACTGTCTGACCTTATGCGGGCTGCCGCCGTGACCTCCACAACTCTGTCATTGTGCCACTCTGTGGCCTACTCTATTTTTTTGCCCCCTCCAGGATGTGATTGTGCCACTGTCTGACCTCATGCTGCTGCCGCCGTGACCTCCACACTGTGTCATTGTGCCACTCTGTGGCCTACTCCAGTTTTTGCCGTCTCCAGAATGTCATTGTGCCACTCTCTGTCCTCATGCTGCTGCCGCCGTCACCTCCACTCTCTGTCATTGTGCCACTCAGTGGCCTACTCCTGTTTTTGCCACCTCCAGAATGTCATTGTGCCACTGTCTGACCTCATGCTGCTGCCCCCGTCACCTCTACTCTCTGTCATTGTGGCACTCTGTGGTCTACTCCTGTTTTTTGCCACCTCCAGAATGTCATTGTGCCACTGTCTGACCTCATGCTGCTGCCGCCGTCACCTCTACTCTCTGTCATTGTGCCACTTGTGGCCTACTCCTGTTTTTGCCACCTCCAGAATGTCATTGTGCCACTGTCTGACCTCATGCTGCTGCCGCTGTCACCTCCACTCTCTGTCATTGTGCCACTCTGTGGCCTACTCCAGTTTTTGCCATCTCCAGAAGGATATTGTGCAACTCTCTGACCTCCTGCGGCTGCCGCTGTCCCCTCAACTCTCTGTCATTGTGCCACTCTGTGGTCTACTCCTGTTTTTGCCACCTCCAGAATGTCATTGTGCCACTGTCTGACCTCATGCTGCTGGCGCCGTCACCTCTACTCTCTGTCATTGTGCCACTTGTGGCCTACTCCTTTTTTTGCCACCTCCAGAATGTCATTGTGCCACTGTCTGACCTCATGCTGCTGCCGCTGTCACCTCCACTCTCTTTTCATTGTGCCACTCTTTGGCTACTCCAGTTTTTGCCACCTCCAGAATGTCATTGTGCCACTGTCTGACCTAATGCTGCTGCTGTGGCTGCTGCCGTGACCTCCACACTCTGTAATTGTGCCTCTCTGTGGCCTACTCCTGTTTTTGCCACCTCCAGAATGTCATTTTGCCACTGTCTGACCTCATGCTGCTGCCGCCGTCACCTCTACTCTCTATCATTGTGCCACTCTGTGGCCTACTCCAGTTTTTGCCATCTCCAGAATGTTCTTGTGCCACTCTCTGACCTCATCCCTGCTGCCGCTGTACCTCCACTCTCTGTCATTGTGCCAATCTGTGGTCTACTCCTGTTTTTGCCCCCCTTTCCAGAATGTCATTGTGCCACTGCCCTGCCCTCATGCTGCTGCCGCCGTCACCTCTACTCACTGTCATTGTGCCACTTGTGGCCTACTCCTGTTTTTGCCACCTCCTGAATGTCATTGTGCCACTGTCTGACCTCATGCTGCTGCCGCCGTCACCTCTACTCTCTGTCATTGTGCCACTTGTGGCCTACTCCTGTTTTTGCCACCTCCAGAATGTCATTGTGCCACTGTCTGACCTCATGCTGCTGCCGCTGTCACCTCCACTCTCTGTCATTGTGCCACTCTTTGGCCTACTCCAGATTTTGCCAACTCCAGACTGTCATTGTGCCAGTCTCTGACCTCATGCTGCTGCTGTTGCTGCCGTGACCTCCACACTCTGTCATTGTGCCACTCTGTGTCCTACCCCTGTTTTTGCCACCTCAAGAATGTCATTGTGCCACAGTCTGACCTCATGCTGCTGTGGCTGCCGCCGTTCACACCCCACACTCTGTCACTAATGTTGCCACCTGAGCTCTCAGCTTGTTTTTTTCCAGCTTTCGCTGGCATGACTTTATCAGGCAACATTCCCGCTTCCGTTTTTTGGTCAGTTTTGCCCTCTTTAGTGCCCAGGGAATTTTAGAGTGAAGCGATTCTATTAGCGGCAGTAGTCATGTGCGTGTCATACTAAATCACAACATTGTATGAAGACCAAACCAAGCTCCCGCCAATATTTAAGCATGGCACAACGTTCTACAGCACCCTGCAGGCTCTGTGCAGCCTGGAAATAGCTGTTTTTTTAATGTGATTCGTCACGAAGTAATTCGGAACAAAGTTATTTTTTGTCGGGAAATTCGGCGAAGTGAGCAATCCGAATTTTGAGAAATTCGCCCATCTCTACTTATAATGGTTCAGTATTGCTCCTATTCTGATTGGTTGGTTTCTGCAGACCAATGAGAAGCGCTTAAACAATTTGAATTACTGTATTTCCCGACAATTCTCTATATCCCAATTCCTGATGTAGCGCCGGTCTCGGCGACAAACGCGTTATTAGGGATTTGATTGATTTATGTTTATAGAAGGTTTCAGCTCTTTTTCAGATAATGTTTTACACCTAATAAAAATGATTTTTTTAATCATACTCCATGCCGCACGGCGCTGAGAGCCGCAATTTCATTGCCTCTATCTCTCCATACACTACAATGGGACAAGTAGCTCAAGCTCTGATTGGCCGGGATAGCCAAGCCCTCGCTAGCTCAACCAATCAGCTCTTTTCTGCATTTTTACTGTATTTTCAATGTCCTGCCTTTGATTTTGATTGGTCAATATTTCTCCATAGGTTATAATGAGTCTCTGTCACTCCTATTCTGATTGGCTGGTTTTTGCCGACCAATGAGAAGAGCTTAAAGAATTTGAACTACTGTATTTCCCGGCAATTCTCTATATCCCCATTCATTATGTAGCGCCGGTCTCGGCGACAAACACGTTGTTATGGATTTGATTGATGTATGTTTATAGAAGGTTTCAGCTCTTTTTCGGGTAATATTTTACACTTATTTAAAACGATTTTTTTAATCATACTCCATGCCGCACGGCGCTGAGAGCCGAGATTTCATTGCCCCGATCTGTCCATAGACTATAAGGGGACAAGTAGCTCGCGCTCTGATTGGCCGAGATAGCCAAGCCCCCGCTAGCTCAACCAATCAGCTCTTTTCTGCATTTTTACTGTATTTTGAACTGTCCCGCCTTAGATTTTGATTGGTCAAAATTTCTCCATAGGTTATAATGGGTCCCTGTCGCTCCTATTCTGATTGGCCAAGGTTGCCAAGCCCCCACTAGCTCAACCAATCAGCTCTTTTCTGCATTTTTACTGTATTTTGAACTGTCCCGCCTTTGATTTTGATTGGTCAATACTTCTCCATAGGTTATAATGGGTCACTGTCGCTCCTATTCTGATTGGCTGGTTTCTGCCGACCAATGAGAAGTGCTTACAGAGTTTGAATTACTGTATTTCCCGGCAATTTCCAATATTCTAATTCCTGATGATGCGCCATTCTTGATTTTTGGAAAGTGATTTTTTTTTTTTTTTATTAAATAAGGTTTGAGCTCTTTTTCTGATAATGTTTTACGCCTTTATAAATAATTATTAATAAAAGTGATTTTTTGGAATCATACTCCATGCCGCACGGAGCTGAGAGCCGAGATTTCTTTTGCGATCTTCTGTGTTTCCTCTCATGTTCCGTTCTCGCTTCACTTCGCCTCCTCCGGCTCGTTTAGACCAGAATTAACCAGGTCTGCCTGTCGGAGCTGGTGAGCGCTGCAATGCGCCGCACTTTGCCGAGCGGCGATCGTACATGCCTCGGAGTTTTCGAGCACGCCGCGTCCCACTCCGGAACGCCTACACCGCACCCCCACCGCACCCATTGCCCGCCCCTTCATGCGAGGCGCAGCTGAAAGTGGCAGGATACGCCAGAAAACAGGCGAAAAGACCGTTCATACATGTCGCCCAAAAGGTTTAAATTTTGAAAACTTTGTTATCACCAAAATCTTACCAACTTGCGGAATACAGATAGCATTTCATGAATGCTGAACAGTAAATGCCACAACATCCCTCCTTCCACACATGCATGTGCAAATTCTATCTTCATCAACATAACAGTAGGTATAGTGAAGGAAAGGGGGTCCTATAAACTAAACACAAGATCACTGTACTGAAAACGGTTGAAATTCTGATCATATTTGATTAGATTTTTTTTATTTTCCTAGGAATGGTTTTGAAATATAAAATGAATATTGTAATTTCTACCACAAAAATTCTAGTCAAATGTTTTTAAATTGATAGACTTAGTTGAAATCAGTGAGTTTCATGATAGCATGTAATATTTCTAAGTCTGACAAATTTATATTTGAAATAATTTTGGAAAATCAGTTTTACAACTTAATATACATAAAATCAAGAATATAAATATAATATAAATGAAACTATGTAGAGTTCAATCACAGACCAGCTGGACTTTGCCAGATTGGTATTTTAATAATCTTTTTTCTACATAAAAAGTGTTATATTTAGAGATGGGCGAATTTATTCTAACGAAGTGGAATTCGTTTAGAATTGCAGGAAAACTTCGGTTCGGAATGAAGTCGAAGTTTGGGGTACTTCGTGTGAATGAAGTGTGCTTTTGATTGATAAAATGGCTGCGAGCACATGGCGTTACATGGGGCAAAGAACTCTGGGAGGAAGAAGGGCATAGCCTGCATGACATGTGCAGAGATGAAGCCAATCAGAGACCGGAGGGATTCTGTGATGTCACCGCACTATATAAGTCCGAGCGTGACGCTGGGAGCTCATACCGCTCTCACTGTACTGATTAGGGAAGGTGCTGCCGCGGCTGCTTATGATAGCTGATACTAAAGAACTCATTTTTATACAGCGATTTTTGTGGGGTGTCTCAGCTTGTCTCAGAGACTGCTTCTCTTAATGTTCTATTTCTGATTTTGTGGGGTATTGGATCTGAAATCCAGTGTGCGTCCACTGCAGCTGCATATACATTTTGATGCTATCTGCTCACAGCACATTGAATATCCAAGGGTGATCCAAGCCTGTTCCTGTTGTATTCATTTAAAGAAACAGCATTTTTACAATACAAATACCACTTCATTTTTGGCTGCTCAATTCTTTTGCGCAATTTACATCCAGGGGTTAATTAAGCATTGTTCTGCTGCAGTGGTGACTAAAAGAAACCGTTTATTTCACCGCCAAAAAATACATTTCTCATGTAGCATAATTCACAAGCGAAGGTTAATTACAAGTTTTCCTTTTGTTGTGTAGCGTAAAATACACGCCATTGCAACACACTACAAAGCTCGTAGTTTTTGGTTGCTCAATTCTTTTGCGCAATTTAAATCCAGGGGTTACTTAAGCCTTGTTCTTCTGCTGTGGTGACTAAAATAAACCGTCTTTTTCACCGGCAAAAAAGACATTTTTCCTGTAGCAAAATTCACAAGCGAAGGTTAATTACAAGTTTTCCTCTTGTTGTGTAGCATAAAATATACGCTATTGTAACACGCTACAAAGCTGGTAGTTTTTGGTTGCTCAATTCTTTTGCGCAATTTACATCCAGGGGTGAATTAAGCGTTGTTGTGCTGCTGTGGTGACTAAAATAAACCGTCTTTTTCAACGTCAAAAAATAAATTTTTTTCTGTAGCATAATTCACAAGCGAAGGTTAATTACAAGTTTTTCTCTTGTTGTGTAGCATAAAATACAAGCCATTGTAACACGCTACAAAGCTCGTCGTTTTTGGTTGCTCAATTGTTTTGCGCAATTTAAATCCAG
This sequence comes from Phyllomedusa bahiana, assembly GCA_025379985.1. Classification (NCBI taxonomy): domain Eukaryota; kingdom Metazoa; phylum Chordata; class Amphibia; order Anura; family Hylidae; genus Phyllomedusa; species Phyllomedusa bahiana. The sequence goes on along the minus strand of JAODAL010014905.1, from coordinate 2,654 downwards.
GGGTTAATTAAGCGTTGTTCTGCTGCTGTGGTGACTAAAATAAACCGTCTTTTTCACCGGCAAAAAAGACATTTTTTCTGTAGCATAATTCACAAGCGAAGGTTAATAACAAGTTTTCCTCTTGTTGTGTAGCGTAAAATACACGCCATTGTAACAGGCTACAAAGCTGGTAGTTTTTGGCTGCTCAATTCTTTTGCGCATTTTACATCCATGTAATTTTCTGCAGTTGTACTCAGTAAAAGAAACTTTGTTTCTCGCTGCCACAGAAGAAATTCTGTAGCATAATTCGTATCCGAAGGTTAATTAAGCCTGTTTGTGCTTTTATATTCAGTAAAATACAGTTTTACGTTTTTAAACGGCACATACAAGTCAATTTTCCTGCCCATTTTGTGGAGCGCAATTTATATTAAGGGTTACTCAAGCTTGTTACTGGGTTCATTTGGAGTGAAATACAGGGTGTGTATTTATTTATTTACAATATCTTCATCAAACAGTATCTGTACATTTTAGAACAAACAGTATGTCAGACAGAGAGGTGGCAGGCTCTTTACCTGCGAGTGGCAGTGGCAAAAAACATTCCTGGAGCAGGCCCAGGTCGCAGCCAGCAAGGGGACTTCGCAGCAGGGGGCACTCGGGGAGGCCACAACTGCCGCTGTCATCTAGCGGCCGGGGTGTTGTTTTAGAAAAACCCAAATGGTTTCTTGATTGGTTGACCCAGGTCATTCACTTCCTCCCAGATGACATCTGACAACCCCAGCCAAGAGTCGGTGGGAACGTCAGACACAACCCTTAGTTGGCATGGCCCGGGAGCGGGTCAGCAGCCCTCACCTGTCAGCGCCACTATATAGCGAGGATGAACAATTTGAGGAGGGCAGTCAGCAGCTACTGGGCAGTGAAGAAATGGGGCCAATATCCCCTGCTTCTTGCAGTGGGAGGTCATGTTGTGAGGGGTCAGCCTCTGCATACCAAGACCGGTGATGAAGACCCGCATGACGATGAAACACAAATAGATGATGATTTAGCCGACCGCACTTGGGAGCCGGGTGAGGCAAGGGCTTCATCATCGTCAGGAGAAGAGGGCGTCAGCTTGCGCGTCAGGCAGCGGCGCAGCCAGCAAGTGGATTGTGTGGCCGTGAGTCAGCAGGGTAGCAGCACTGTGAAGTCGGGAGCCAAGCGGCCATGGGGTAGAAAACCCGCTTCACAGGTCCAAGAAAGTAGCGGCACAGGGGCTTAGCGAGGCAGGGGCGGTAGTAGTCACTCAGTGCGGAGCCGTTGGGGGGTAAAATCAGCTACTCGGTGTGTGGCAGTTTTTTGCTAAGACACCGGGGGGGAAATATGGGTTTTTGTAGAATTTGGGGGCAGAAAATGAAGCGTGCCGGGGGAGTAACTTTGGCCCCAGCCTGGTCAACACATGCAGCGTACCCCCGGTGGCCTGGGGAAACGTGGTCAGATTTGGTGGTCCATCCCCCGGCGCAGAAAGCAGGGCCAGTGGCACCCCCAGCATTGCAGCCAGTAAGGTCCCACATTGAGAAGGGATGTTTCCTTTGACTATCTCCGGTCCAGAGCCCCTGCTCCTCGTACTCATGGGACCCAGTTTTTGGGGGCGATTTAAAAGAAAAACAGTATGGGTTCAACCATCCTTTAAGGTGCAGCAGCTGCCCGTGCTCTGTCCAAGTTGTTGGAAATGCAGTCCCTCCTTTCCAAAATGGTGGACTTTTCCCCTTCAGAAACTAGGTTTTGGGGCGGCCGAGATGGAGAGTTAAAACCCCGTAATTTTTTTTCCAAAAAGGGGCAGTACCGCACTTCTAATATGTAAAACAGAAGGGGGCCCAGTCCTTGAGCTTTCGGTTTGTTCCAGGTCCCCCGGCAGGCGAGTTGGCTGTAACTAGGGTGGGGGCCCCCTAATGTTTTTTACGGCCCATTTGGGTAAATGTGCTTCCTGCCAGGCACCACCAACTTGGAAGGTCCCCGCTTTTTCCCTTGTAAAATGCGCTCCTCGCCAATTCCCCCTCTCCTCCTCCACCACCCCCACCATTCCAGCCTCCACAAGTTGCTCCTCAAAACCACATGGTGGGAACAGCGGTGTCAGCAGTTCAAACCGGGCTTCCTCGGCGAACGAGTACAAAGGGGAAAAACCTTCGGTCATGCAGCAAAATCGATGTGGGCTTTCTCCCCCAAAAATGAAAATCGGAAAAATGGTGCGGACAATGGGGAAACTGGGCCGCGTGCACGAGGAAGGTGGTCCACCCCCTATGGGCATGTGTTAAATCTGGTTGTGAAAAGGTTCCCTGAAGTTTCCCCCGATCTTCAGAAGATTCTAAAAATGGCCAGGAATTTTGCATGCACTTCATCCTTCCCTACAAACGGAACACCCTCAGGAGTTGCAGTGGCAACGGCTCCCCAAAAACCACTTTGATAGCGATGTTTCCCCCGTTGGAATTCAGCGATGTTGGCCGCTGTTGAACGAGAAAGGCCATTAACGATTTTTTGATGCCCAGGGGACAGGAGTATCCCCTGTGTAACTTTGATGTCAGCCAGTGGCATTGCGTGACACTCCCGTTTGTTGAGGCCTTCGGGGAAACCCAGTTATTTGTCATTTGCAGGATAGGGATGAATAAGTCATTCCATGCTTCATGTCGGAAACAAAAAATTTG
>JAODAL010014904.1:0-85747 GCA_025379985.1 Phyllomedusa bahiana | reverse complement strand
TAACTTCCCTTATGTTGAAAGCTAATCTTTTTAGTGAGAAAACACCTTTAAGCCTGGCCTTGCACTTCCTGCCTTGTGAGATTGTTGTGCTCTCAGCCTTTAGTCTAGCTTACTTCTCTAGCTTTGATGCCAATACAGACATTGTTTTACTCATGTACTGACCTCCGACTTGAGATTCAGCGTGCTACTTACCTGCTCCTCAGTTCTAATACTGCCCTACTCATGTGCAGACCTCTGCTTTCAACTGGACCGCATTTTCTGCTTGCATTCACTCTAGTGTTTGCATTGAATAGACTCTGAACTCTACCCATCTAATATGCAGCTGGGTGAATCTGGATGTAAAACTTTTTTAGGGTTTGAATGTGACTGCTGTATTTTTGGGAATGGGACTGGTGGCTAAATTCATTTTGGGTATCTAAATCTAGGACCAGAGTACATTTTGTGTGTCTGAATCTGGGGTCTGATTTAAGATACTGTGTCTTAGGCAAGTGATCGTGGGCATATTTGCTTGTATGCATTGTATAAGACAACTGTGAGCCCTTGTATTGTATTATTTGTAAAAACATTTGTAACATGACAAAAATAGACTTAAGGGCAAATTTAGTTTCTGTGCATACACTGTAAATACGGCTAGGGTTGTAATACAGTATCCTAAAAATATATCAGTTTTGTGCAGTATTAAGGTCTGTTGGTAGCAAAAAAACTAACAAAAGCAGCCATTTACCATTGACCGTAACTCTGCCACCGTAGAAATGATTAGGAGTATGGCTGGCAGAAACTCAGTAATATTTGCATCGCTGCTAAGCCTTAGGCTCTTGCAAGAGCTCTCAATGATGCTCTTCATTGACTGTAAAGATTATCCTGATGGAAATATCCATCAGGTCCTTGGTAACTAAAAGTTTTTAACAATTGATTTTTTATTCTAATCACTGTTATTAATAACAATAATTTTCTTATATATAACAATAAATGACATAAAAAAAATGCAAAAACATAAATTCCATCCCAACCCACTCCCCTTAGGCCGTGTTCACACGGCTTATTCACAGCGGATTTGTGAGCCGGATTGCGCTCAAAAATCCGGCGTGAATAAGGGGCGGGACGGGGGCGGGGCCGGAGAGCGGCGGGGGCTCCGCTCCCCGACCCCATAGACAATGCATTATCTACCCCCGTGGCGGATTCGCCGAGCGGGGAGGAGCGACGGAATCCACTGTTCTCTGTGAGCAATGGATTACCGTAATTACTCCGACGGATTGGCGCCGTACTGCAGCGCAAATCCGGCGCAGAGTACGGCGCCAATCCGCAGACAAATAAGCCGTGTGAACGAGGCCTTACACAAGAAAAGAGAAAACGTTAAAACGGAAAAATAGTTTGTTTATAATAATAGATGATAATAGTTACAATATATTTACTTTTTAAACCATTAGTCATCGACAATGTTTAAGGGTTTGTCATTCAATTTAAAGAGACCTTTATTTCTTAGTACTGCATGATGGTATTATTTATGGCTACAATATATAGTAGTGCTGTATGTTGGTAGTTATGTGTAGAATGTGGTGATGGGGTTTATTTTGTATAGTGTGGCAGCATAATTTATGTGTGCACAGTGGTGGTAAACATGTGTCAGTTTAATTGCATCTACAGTTTTGTTTGCACAATAAGGAAGCCTTTAACATTAGTACTGTATGCTGCCATGATTTGTGACGAGGTCTGTTAGCCGTCTATGACTTTAATACTTAAAGGGAATGTGTCATCAAGAAATGAGTCATTGTTTGTCCCATTTTTATGTTAAACACATTTTTTAGGATTTTTTATTTTTTTGAATTTTATATATCACTTTCAATATTTTTTTTATAATTCTTAAGTCTTTCAGTTTTCACTTTGCCCACTAGGCCTTGTTTGCACTGCTTTAACAGCAGTCAGAGAGATGCTTTACAGCAGCTTCATGCACATAGGAGACTTAAGACTGACTCAGTCCCATTCACTTCCATAAGAGAGTTTTCTAGTCATGCTCTCTGACGTGGGAAGAAGTCACTGTGCAAGGAGGTGAAAGGGTGAACTGTGACTATCTCCTCTTGTGACTGGTGGTTCCTGTGTTTTCTATACACATTTTTTTCTCCTTTCAGTTTGACCCTCTTTGTGCTGATAATGAGCAGACAACTGAGAACCTGTCTGTACAGAACAGGAAGTGTCAGACTATTATTAGGCCTGGTGGCAAAGTGAGAACTGCAGAACTTAAGAATTATTTAAAAAATATTGAAAGTGATCTGGAAAATTAGAAAAATATAACCAAAAATTAATAAAAAATGTGTTTAACATAAAAATGTGAGTTAAACAATAAGTCATTTTTGATGACACATTCCCTTTAAATAGTAACTTTATTTTTTCCAAATCATTAGTATAAGCAAAGAAAATACATTTTTAAAAATGTATTGTTGTAGAAAAATCCTTCTTTCAGAAATTGTGGAGTGTGCTGTGATTCTCTGCTCATGTTATATAATCGTAAATTTAATAGGTCATTCTATCCTGTCCATAAACGTGTATGGAGAGAGAAGGGGGTGGAGGTGCAGCTGGAGAAAGACAGAGAGACCTTGATGCTGCTGCGGCTGCTTCTAGGGGTGTGCTACACATATAGTGTGCAGTGTATGGAAGATATATAAAATAGTCTGTCTGCTGTGCCTCTATGGTGAGCAAAAACTAACAAACATGGATGGAGCCTGCAGACTGGTAACTGGTGTTTGGCCTCATGTACACACTCGCAACAGCTTGTTCTGAAAATGTACCTGAAATGATGGCAATACTTCAAATTATGGGCGACATGTATGAACGGGCTTTTCGCCTGTTTTCAGGCGTAACCTGCGCCTCCCAGCCCGATTCCCCCTGTCGGTCGCAGGGATGCATGTTAGGCGCAGCGTTCGGCACTTTCAGCTGCGCTCCGCATGAAGGGGCGGGCAATGGGCGCGGTGTGGGCGCGCTGTAGGCATTCCGGGGCGGGACGCGGCGCGCTCGAAAACTCTGAGGCATGTACGATCGTGAGTCGGCAAAGCGAGGCGCATTGCAGCGCTCGGCAGCTCCGACAGGCAGACCTGGTTTATTTTGGTCTAAATGCTCCGGCGGCGGCGAAGTGAAGCAAGAACGGAACATGCGAGGAAACATAGAAAATCGTATCAGAAATCTCGGCACTCAGCTCCGTGCAGCAGGAGTATGATTCCAAAAAAATCACTTTTATAAAGGCGGAAAACATTCTCAGAAAAGAGCTCAAACCTTAAAAATAAAAAATACATTAACAAAAAAATCACTTTCCAAAAAATCTAGAACGGCGCAACATCAGGAATTAGGATATTGGAAATTGCCGGGAAATACAGTAATTAAAATTAAGAAAGCTATTCTCACTGGTCGGCAGAAACCGGCCAATCAGAATAGGAGCGACAGTGAACCATTAAAACCTATGGAGAAATATTGACCAATCAGAATCAAAGGCGGGACAGTTCAAAATACAGTAAAAATGCTGAAAAGAGCTGATTGGCTTAGCTAGTGGGGGCTTGGCTATCTCGGCCAATCCGAATAGGAGCAACAGGGACCCATTATAGCCTATGGAGAAGTTTGAACCAATCAAAATCAAAGGCGGGACAGTTCAAAATACAGTAAAAATGCAGAAAAGAGCTGATTGGCTGAGCTAGCGGGGGCTTGGCTATCCCAGCCAATCAGAGCGCGAGCTACTTCTCCCATTGTAGTCTATGGAGAGATTGGCGCAATGCAATCTCGGCGCTCAGCACCATGCAGCATGGAGTATGATTAAAAAAATAATTTTTATTAAGTGTAAAACATTGTCAGATAAAGAGCTGAAACCTTCTCTAAAAATAAATCAGTTAAATCCCTAACAACATGTTTGTCGCCGAGACCGGCGCTACATAAGGAATTCCAATAGAGAGAATTGCCGGGAAATACAGTAATTCAAATTGTTTAAGCTCTTCTCATTGGTCGGCATAAACCAGCCAATCAGAATAGAAGCGACAGGGACCCATTATAACCTATGGAGGAGTATAGACCAATCAAAATCAAAGGTGGGACAGTTCAAAATACAGTAAAAATACAGAAAAGAGCTGATTGGTTGAGCTAGCGGGGGCTTGGCTATCTCGGCCAATCAGAATAGGAGCGACAGGGACCCATTACAACCTATGGAGAAATATAGACCAATCAAAATCAAAGGCGGGACATTTCAAAATACAGTAAAAATGCAGAAAAGAGCTGATTGGTTGAGCTAGTGGTGGCTTGGCTATCCCAGCCAATCAGAGCGCGAGCTACTTCTCCCATTGTAGTCTATGCAGAGATAGGCGCAATGCAATCTCGGCGCTCTGCGCTGTGCGGCATGGAGTATGAATAAAAAAAATCATTTTTATTAAGTGTAAAACATTATCAGATAAAGCGCTGACACCTTCTGATTGGTCAAGTCCCCTCCATAGGTTGGAATGGGCCACTGTCGCTCCTATTCTGATTGGCTGGTTTTTGCCGACCAATCAGGAGAGCTTAAACAATTTGAATTACTGTATTTCCCGGCAATTCTCTATATTGCAATTCCTTATGTAGCGCCGGTCTCAGCGACAAACGCGTTGTTCGGGATTTAATTGATTTATGTTTATAGAAGGTTTGAGCTCTTTTTCCGCGAAAGTTTTACACCTAATAAAAATGATTTTTTTAATCATACTCCACGCCGCTGAGAGCCGAGATTTCATTGCGCCGATCTCTCCATAGACTACAATGGGAGAAGTAGCTCGCGCTCTGATTGGCTGGGATAGCCAAGCCCCCGCTAGCTCAACCAATCAGCTCTTTTCAGCATTTTTACTGTATTTTGAACTGTCCCGCCTTTGATTTTGATTGGTTCAAACTTCTCCATAGGCTATAATGGGTCCCTGTCGCTCCTATTCTGATTGGCTGAGCTAGCGGGGGCTTGGCTATCTCGGCCAATCAGCTCTTTTCTGCATTTTTACTGTATTTTGAACTGTCCCGCCTTTGATTCTGATTGGTCAATAGTTCTCCATAGGTTTTAATGGTTCACTGTCGCTCCTATTCTGATTGGCCGGTTTCTGCCGACCAATGAGAATAGCTTTCAGAATTTGAATTACTGTATTTCCCGGCAATTTCCAATATCCGAATTCTTGATATTGCGCCGTTCTAGATTTTGGAAAGTGATTTTTTTTAATGTATTTTTTTTTTTTTTGAGGTTTGAGCTCTTTTCTGAGAATATTTTCCGCCTTTATAAAGGAGATTTTTATTTAATACTCCGCACGGACAACTTTAATGATTTCTCGCTGTTTTCCAGCCTGTCTCGAATCGGAACACATCTAGGGCGCAGTCCCTTCTGCGCCTAAGTCCCTTCTGCGCCCCAAACACTGGCGAGGCGCGTCGGACTTTACATAGTATGTATGAGCGCGCCACAGTGCCAACATAAATAAGTCGCAAATTTCGCTGGAAAACTTCCGGAAAGGTGTGCCCCGACGTGGCGAGATTCATACTTGTCGCCCTATGTTTTCATATTGCTGTCTCATATCATGTTAGACTATGTTAATATCTATCCACTGTCGGGTGTCGTGAAATGGTTTGTGGGTTTTGTCTTGCTTACCCTGTAGAGACATCTAGTGTTGAGCGATTATTATCGACAAAGTTGAAATCGGCACAGTTTTTATGTTGATCGAAATTTTTAGATCATGCGATAATTTAGGCTAAAATCTGTGCATCATCTATTAAGATCGCGCCATTTTCGGCGCTTCCTGTCATTTTGGCGGCCAGCAAATCAGCTTACAGAATAGAGCAGGGTGAGAGGTGTGTGCGATGTCATGACTGGGATGTGTATGGTTGCGATTGGCTGGAAAAATCACATGACCTCGTTTTACATAGAATAGCGTTTCCTGTTCAGCCTTAGTGTCTCTCAGCGTCTCATAGGAGCAGGACGTGCGCTCTGCCTGTGGCCAAACAGCTCAGCGAAATTATTCTATTTATTCACAGAGAAACCTCTACTATTAGCTGTGATCCTTACAATTTAGTTAGATTAGAGATTGGAAGATTTTATGTAGTTAGCTAGAGAATTTTAAAGGAGCATCTACCGCTGTAAAGTCACGGGGGCAGCGGGCCCGCGGGTGACCACAGACAAGCTCTATAAAGAATACTGGATAAAGTTCACCAAGACTTAGTGTAGACATTGCACTGCAATAGCTTAATTATTAACAGTTTTCTATTGAAATATTTTATGGGCAGCCTGAACTTATATTAGGATACACATCTTTTCTAGTAACTGCAGGTCTCTTTGTTAGGTGCAAAACTCTACTTTTATCATCAGTATACATTTCAGATAGGTGTTCTTTTTCAATTTTGCCCATTCCACCTTTGTTGATATATCCACCTTGCACTTAAATTTGAATCCAGCAATTTATAGTCACCACAGGTGAATTGATAGGTGCCAAAAATATCTTGTATTATAAGAATACATAACAGATACGTGTTTTTTTACTTTGGCGCACTACAGCTTTGTTCATTGAGGCAGCTTGCACTTAAATTTGAATACAGCAATTTTATAGTCACCACAGGTGAATTGATAGATGCCAAAAATACCTTGTATTATCCGAATACATTTCAGATACGTGTTTTTTCACTTTGGCGCAGGCCAGCTTTGTTGATAGATCTACTTTGCAGTTATATTTGAATCCAGCAATTTTGTTTTGATTTGAGGGATTTGAGAATAGCTGTGATTTGCCGTCTTTTAATAAGAGACTTTCCAAAACTCTTCCATACCTTCTCAAATTTTTATATTTCTGAACATAGAGCAAAATTCAGGTGGTAAGCGAGCAAAGAGGGGGGTAGGACATGGAGGTAGAGGTACGAGAGAAGGTGCTCCTTCCAGTGCTGGCGACAACACGCATGCCAGCGGATCGTCAGTTGCAGGACCGTCAGGCCTGTCATCGCTGGGTCAGGGCCCTGTGAATCTCAGTAACGAACAGCGTCGCCAATCTGTCCTTCAGTGGTTAATGCAACCTGCATCCAGCAACCTGCATCCATTTTCTGAAGACCTCTTTGATGACAAAATGCGGTTGGGGTCAGAAGGCATGTTAAAAGATCAAGAGGATGATTTAGTCTGCTCTGACGCCCAGTTACTGATGCCATCAGAGGAGGAGAAGGAAGCCGGTCAATCGGCAAAAATCCCGGGCGGTCGGCAACGCCTTGCAGTCCCTCTTGCTTGTAGCCCGCAGCTCCTGGATGCAGAATGTCAGGACGACGAAGTCACCTGTGTTGATGATGATGATGACGACATTGCGGATCCAACGTGGTCTTTTCCGCAGAATTTGCTTGCGAGCGCTTCATCACTGGACGAGGAGGAAGACGATGGGGTAGTGTCAGTACGGGTTCCGCCTCAAAAAGGGAGAGGGCGGTTGCAGAAGTCCGCTGATATGATTCCGCCAGCCACGGTCAGCGCAAACCCCGCTCCTCGCTTATCGCCGTCAAAAAGGTCCAGGACCTCTCAAGCCTGGGCCTTCTTTGAGCAAGCCTCTGATGCCGTAATATGCTGCCTATGCCGTAAACGCATAAGTAGAGGCCAGAACCTTAGGTGGTTAACCACCACCAACATGTCTAGTCACATGCAGCGAATGCATGAGTTGAAATGGAGGCAACACTTGGCCAAAAAAGGCCAGACCGACGCTGGGCCTCCAAACACTGTCACTCCCTCTTTCTTAGCCTCCTCCTCCTCTGCCACCACCAAGTTCCTCAGCTGCCCATGTCTCTCAGAGTCATGATCAGGGATCAGCCTTCGCTTCAGCCTCCACCGTCGCCCGAGTACCACCAGCACCACCAGAGACCCATCCTTCTCCTTCCGCCAGTTTGATGACCTGCATGCCGTACAGCGGCCAGTCTAGCAGTCAGCCTTCTGTCTTCCAGATTTTGGAGCAGAAGAAACACTTTAACCCAAACCATCCCAAAGCCAAAAGCCTGAATGTCGGCATTGCCAGGCTTTTGGCCTTGAAATGTTGCCTTTCCGTCTGGTGGACACAGATGGGGTCCGCCACATCATGGCCCTTGCCTGCCCCCAATACCAGATGCCGAGCAGGCATTTCTTTGCCAGAAAAGCCGTCCCTGCCCTGGCCAGCCACGTGTCATCTAAAATTTCAAGCGCGTTGTCTGCATCTGTGGTCGGAAAAGTCCATCTGACCACCGACACATGGACTAGTAAGCACGGCCAAGGCCGCTATATCTCTGTGACAGCTCACTGGGTGAGCTGGGTGGATGTTTCTGGGGGTGACGGTGGCTCTCAGGCTCGGCGCACGCTCTTCAAAACCGCAGGGATGGTGCAGGGTTCTTTCCCCCAAGGTCCTCTGGTGGCATCACGTGCCCATAGAAACCAGGCCGTGTTGAAATTAATCTGTCTTGGAGACCGTCCACACACAGGTCAGGAGCTGTGGACGGCTCTCCGCAACGAGACCGAGCGCTGGCTGGGTGACAAGAACCTTGTGCCAGGCAAGGTGGTGTGCGATAACGGGTGAAATCTGCTGGCCGCCCTTAAGATCGGTAGGCTGGAGCACATCCCTTGCCTGGCACATGTCATGAACCTTGTCGTCCAGAAATTTCTAAAGAGCTACCCGGGTCTGGACTGCCTGCTGAGGAAGGCTCGAAGTCTAAGTTCGCACTTCCGCCGTTCGCACCCTGCTTCGTCCCGCCTGGCTGCATTGCAGCGTCAGCTCGGCCTCCCCGTCAACCGTCTCATTGTTGACGTGGCAACACGCTGGAATTCCACCCTCCACATGCTCCAGCGATTGTGGCAGCAGCGCAATGCCATTACGCAGTACAAAGTGACACATGGCCTGACAAGCAGCAGTGCGGACCTCGGGGTGTTGAGCCACCGAGAGTGGAGGCAGGTGAAAGAGCTCTGCACCATCCTTGCCAGTTTTGAAGAAGTCACCAAATGGTCAGTGCGGACAATGCCCTTGTCAGCATGAGCATTGTGGTGATCTTAGTTCTGGAACGATCGTTGGACACTCTGAAACAACAGGTCCCGCCAGCGACGGAGGAGGAGACGGACACAGATGCGGACACGGAGCCTTTCTCTCCATCAAATCCACAAGGCCCGACAGTTTCACAATTTCATCGGTCTTCATTAGGCAGTGGTTCGGGGTCCAGAGCTAGTGCAAGGTGGCGCATCAGCTCTCAGGGTGCATCATCTCAGGCAAGTCAGGGCTGTGTTGAAGCTGTGCCGGAGGCAGCGGAGGAGGAGGAGGAGGAGGAAGTATTCCTAGACACCGATGTTACCGACGTCCCTGCCTTGGAAAGAGGTTGGCGCGAATTTGAGGCGGAGGAGGAAGATGAGGAAGATCAGTTTGCTAGTGCCCCTCGACCCAGAGGCTTGGGAAATCAAGGCGCCATCTCTCACATGAGTGCTTGGATGCTCCATTTCCTCCAACATGATCCTCGCATTAAGGCCATCAAAATGAACAACAGTTACTGGGTGGCCACCCTCCTGGATCCCCGGTACAAAACAAAACTCAGCACTTTCCTTCCACCCACCCAAATAGAGAGTAAAATGCAGGAAATGGAGACCTTGCTGATTGATCAACTGGAGACATCTGTTGCGTCTGCTTCACGTTCCCCAAATGTCATGGTGGAACAACATCAGCGACGTGACAGCAGTAGAGTGCCAAGTAGCCGTAGCGGCAGCAGCAGGCAAGGTGGCAGGAGCCTAATGGGTGACCTCTGGCAATCTTTGTTTACCACCTCACCAACGCATGCAATGCAGGGCACACATCCAACACACAGAGACCAGCTTAAGATCATGGTGCACGACTATCTGCGTCTCAACACCGATGTTTTTGTATGTGTTCCGGACCCAAAAGACTTCTGGTATCCAAAATGGACGAATGGCCCGAGCTGGCTCGCCACGCCATAGAGGTGTTGTCCTGCCCAGCAGCCAGCGTCATATCTGAGCGGACCTTCAGCACAGCTGGAGGAGTCATTACAGACAAACGCATCCGGCTTTCCACAGATAATGTGGATCGTTTGACTTTCATCAAGATGAATCAGGCATGGATCTCTGATGATGTTGTGGCCCCAATTGCCGAGGTCACCGATTAGTTGCCGGTCTACTTCACATTCCTCTTCAAACAGAAATGGTCCTCTTGAAAACTTTTTTTTAAAATGATCATTTCTTACTGCAATTTTTATTCTCTTTTCCCAACAGTTCATTTTGCTGGTTTTGCTGTGAGGAGACTGTAAAAGACAGCAAGGTTTCATGACAACATCGTATTCCATTTACTCACTTTATCTTTAGAAGTTTTCGCATTGTCAATGGTTTTGAGGTCATGTTGCTGTGAGATACAGCTATAATTATGGTCCTTTGGAACAGAAATGTGGCTTTTAAGTGGCATTTCTCCCTCACAATTTTTAACAGTGGCTGAGAAGTCATTTTTATAATTTTTTGGGTCATGCTGCTTTGAAATGCAGCAATACTACAGGTCCTATTATAAAAAAATGTTGTTTCTAACAGACATTTGTTCTTCACAATTGTCAAGAGTGGCTCAAGAGTGATGGTGCTGTCAGAAACAGGAATAGGTAGGACACTGTTAATGGACACATATTGCAAAATGACTTGTTTTTGCAAGATCTTTAACATAGCTATCAATCCCTGTATTGAGACAACCCATTTAATACAATTAAAAAAAGAGAAACAAAGACATGGTGGGATTCCATCCTATTTTAAAAATGTGTTTTCTAGAATTAAACTACTAAAAAACTTGCATGTACAAAATAGCTGGTAAAAAAATTCCTCTGAATTGTACAAGGGAGGTACAGGAAAACTTGACCAGATGTAGGTTATTCAGAGGACATGGAGTATGGAGCACGGACAGAGAACAAAGTACAGAGACAATTTCCTCCAGCACGTTGAAAAAAGAATGCCAAGAAAAAGGGCACCTGGGTGGAACAGGAGCGTTAACCACCAGTATTTCCAAGTGAAGCTCAATTGGTCCGCACTCATACGGAGGGGCAAGCGCTACCCAGGACAGGGACAGTATATGTCCAGTTCAACTAAAATGGTGGTTGAAAGACTCCTTTTCCCGGCACTTTTTAATCTGTGGGTCAGACAGGTTTAATGGTCACTCTCGGTACAGGACAGATATAGTCGATGTCCAGTTCAACTAAAATGGTGGTTGAAAGACTCCTTTTTCCGGCACACTTTAATCTGGGGTCATGCAGGTTTGGGGGGCTCATGCTGTGGCCCAGGACAGATATAGTCGATGTCCAGTGAAACTAAAATGGTGGTTGAAAGACTCCTTTTTTCCGGCACACTTTAATCTGGGGTCATGCAGGTTTGGGGCTCATGCTGTGGCCCAGGACAGGTATAGTCAATGTCCAGTGAAACTAAAATGGTGGTTGAAAGACTCCTTTTTCCGGCACTTTTTAATCTGGGGGTCATACAGGTTGGGGGCTCATGCTGCGTTCCAGGACAGGGATATTCAATGTCCAGTTCAAGTAAAATGAGGGTTAAAATCATACTGCCTTCTGGCACTTTTTAATTTGTGGGTGATGCAGGTTTAAGGGTCATGCTGTGGTACAAGACAGGGATAGTGAATGGTGTGTGATTTTTTTTCTGTGGCTTTTATAACCTAAGTGTGTTGCCTAAGATGTAGCACGTATCCATTTGACTGTTGTGGATGTTAATTCCAGCTTCTCCAGCCCTGTTTGGGTGTAAGAATGAAGGTGTTGTTGCTCTCCCATAGACTTTAATGGTCATCGCTCATAATCGACTACCGACTATCGACTATTTTGTCGATGATGGCCGACTATCGACCATCGACCGATGTCGATTGCCAACGTAATCGCTCAACACTAGAGACATCCCCTGAAAATAAGACCTAGTGCATTTTTTTTTATGCAATTTAGAGTTTGGCTGCTTATGCTGATGTTTGTGATGAAATCACTACAGTATATTAATACACGTTGATTTTTGTTCAACAATAAGTGTGAATTCTTGTTCATGGAAGACATCTCCTAAAAATAAGTCTCAGCTCGTCTTTAGGAGCAAAAATTAATATGACACTGTCTTATTTTCGGGGAAATAGGGTAGATCTACAGTAAAAAATGAAGTAAAGTGATGCCAGGGCATGTAAACAGCATTATCACAATGCCTACCAAAGTGCAAGTGCATGAAATCGTATGTCACATTGTTTTACGTACTCCACAGGTAAACACTAGGGAATACAATAGCGAACTTCAATAAAGGTCATGTATTAAATTAACCTTAGGCATCTGGCACAATAAGAATCCACCCACATGGGACAGTGGGTAAATGTGGACACATCATTAAAGGGAAACCGTCACACAGAAAATGCTATTTGATATGCAGACAGTAAATTATAGAGCAGGAGAAGCTGAGCAGATTGATATATTGTCATGCGGAGAAATAGTTAGTAGTATAATGTTGTACTGTGTTAGCCATAGAAAGTAGTAGAAGAGTGAAGAAATCAGGCGATACCTTTTTCAGGCTAACTGAGTATATTTGATGGTGAGCTTTCGAGAGAACTAGCTCCCTTCTTCAGACATGATGCTATACAAGAAATTGAAAATTCACAGATTTTTTATACACAAAAGACATGGACCTTCAAAGAAACATTTTGTTATTGTTAAGAATTCGAAGTTTCTTTGAAGGTCCATGTCTTTTGTGTATAAAAAATCTGTGAATTTTCAATTTCTTGTATAACATCATGTCTGAAGAAGGGAGCTAGTTCTCTCGAAAGCTCACCATCAAATATACTCAGTTAGCCTGAAAAAGGTATCGCCTGATTTCTTCACTCTTCTAATGAGGAGAAATATTCAGAGGAACTTGAATTTGTTTCATTAAAATGTCTGCTTCTTCAGGATTAAAGGGGATGTATCGATTCGTCAGTTAGCCTGTTTCAGTGCTCTCACAGCCTCTCAGTTACAGAAATTCAGGGGCGTTTCTTCCCCCTCCAGCTGGGTGTTTCTTAATCGAAGGGATGACATCATCCCCCCTTCACTGTTCATGCTGGCTCCGTGTGTTCCCCTCCCCCCCTTCCACATGTCACTATGTCTCTCCTTATGCAGAGTATGTAAGAGCTGTTTACATACCACAGGCTTGCATTCATGTTACAATTGAATCCAGTCTTGTATAAACTCCTCCAGAGCTATGCAGAGTGAAATGCTCTCGGCCTCAAAATGGCATGTCCCCACGGCACAGGTTTACGGCCGGTTTTTCAGCCGGTTTGCGGTTTGTCAGACCACCTGAAAAACCGTCCGAAAATGAGCACAATTATGCTCTATGGAAAACCCGTGCAGCAGACCCCACTGCACAGGTTTTCCGCCCGGCGGTTTTGCCACCGGCGGTCCGGCAGCAAAACATTGAACAAGCACCTTCTTCTGTCCGAAAACCGGACGGAATGTGTGCTTCTCAATGGGAGGGGGGAGGGCTCTTATCCGCTCATAGCGGAGAAAAGCCGCCCCCACCGCGGCCGTGGGGACGGGCGCAAAACAGGACAAAAACCGGCCGGCAAACCGACTGGTATTTGTCCTATGCCGTGGGGATGCGCCCTAATGCTCCTTCTATGTTTAGGCACAGTCACACAATTGTGTTGTTTTCTGATTACAGTATTATTCTGTTTCTTCTGGCTGTGACGAGTGAAAATGTGCTGGTCCCTTACTTTGAGTGAAGGCACTAATGCAAGCTCCGTGAATACAGCCGACCGGGGGCTGAACAGAATGTAAATGAGCTCTCAGCTAGTGAAATGCAAGGAGGAGGGATCCAACCAGCACTGGAGATCAGTGTAAACAGAAACAGAAGATAAGGAATACTGTGAATATAACAGCTTTGCTAATGACATCCAATTGCAAAGTTGCTTGTATTCACAGTCCCCTTCTTCTGAAGACCATTCAATGAAATGATACAACCCCTTTAAGGAGTCTAGTGGGCGGTCTTATCTGTGATTGCCAGCTATTTCTGTATGCACACTGATACAAGGAAGGCTGTCAATCACTAGTAACTCTGCCTGCTGGACTCCTTTACCCAGAATAAGCAAAAATGTAAATGAATAGATTACAAGTTATGTTGAGTTTTTACCCCCCAAAACAACATAACAATCTGCTCAGCTCCTTCAGCGCTTTATCTTGCTCCTGATAGATGAGATAGCGTGTTGAGTATTCCCTTCATGCACACAGTTGCATGCATTTTAGTGTGCACAATACAGAATGATCAGTATCTTCATTAGTGGAGGTTGTATATGACATCACCCAGACAATGCTTCTAGGCTAGAATCCCATCTAATGGAGTTATTTCAGTGAAGAACATGCTCTGCCTCTTTCCTGCGACATCCAAATCCTGGTTGGATGTTGCTTATGGCGATAAGCATATAACCACAGGGGATAGTGGGAAGATGTGAAGACGTCATTAAGCCTCATTTTAGTGTGTACAATATAGAATGATCCGTACTGTTCCTTAGTGGATACTGTATATCTCACAGTAATCCCACAACAGTCTCTCAAACAATGCTCCTAGGGTAGAATCCCACCTAATGGATTGATTTTAGTGAAGGACATACTGTGCCATTTTTTTCCTGCAAACGTATTGTTGGATGCAGGGCCATCTTATCCATTAGGCACCCTAGACCACACGTGTCAAACTGCGGCCCTCCAGCTGTTGGGAAACTACAACTCCCATCATGCATTTATATAATCTATAACAGTGGGCATGATGGGAGTTGTAGTTTCCCAACAGATGGAGGGCTGCAGTTTGACAACCCTGCCCTAGACAGTTGCCTGGGACCCCACATTTATAGAGACACCAGGTGGTGACTGTATGGCTCATGAATCCAGAGCACATGCCCTGGCTTAGCATTGCTTATTTAGCTGTTTGTGTCGTCTTAGGACATGCAAACATTTAAGAACTATAGTGGAGCGGGGACCTGTCAGCCACTTAGTCTGGTCGTCTGCAGTGTGTCCCGATATAGGCGGTGTGATGAAATGGATTTACCTGGGGGTTGTTAGAGGCACGGCTTCATGTGGTGTCATGTTTGGCTGTGGCTAGAAACATGGCCTGGTGCAATGTCATGTATTTTGGCAGAGCCCACTACTATGTCCAACGTCCGTAGTGCTGTTAAGACGGTTCTGGTTGTTGCTTATTAGCATTTAAAGGGGTTGTCTCACTACAAGGATTGCTTTTTATGTTAAAGATCTTGCAAAAACAAGTCACTTTGCTCTATATATGTCCATTAACAGTGTCCCACCTATTCTGAGATATCCCCTCTTGTATGGGCTGCATCAGCTCTTCAGGTCGCTATAGCTACAGACCTGTTCAATCTCTCAATAGGCTGTCAGCACTGGTTGCTATAGCTACAGACCTGTTTGATCTCTCCTGATAGGCTGTCAGCATTGGTTGCTATAGCTACAGACCTCGCTTTTACTGCAGCCTGGTGGAAGCCAGTAAACACGTCCCTGAATTCAAAATGAAACCAAGAAAACAGAACTGAGGTAAGAGGAATCAATGTAGTGAGACAACCCCTTTAAGTTGTAAAGACATCATCTAGCCTCATGCACACACGTGTGTGCATTTAAGTGTGTACAGTACAGAATGATCAGTACTGTTCTTTAGTGGATTCTGGGTATCACATAGAATTCTTATGTACAATCACTCAGACAATTCTTTTTATCTCTTCTAACAAGTTGATTTAAGTGAAGTACGTGCTGTGCCCTTTTTTACTGCTAGATCCAACCTGCATAGTACTGTATTGTGTGTGGATTTTTTTCTTCTCCATAGCCTTGGTAAAACATAGGAACGTGGCCGTAAGGAATTGCTGTATTTGCAATGGTTTGTATTTTTGGAGGAAAGAGGGCACCATTTCATTTCTCGCCTCAGGCAGCAGAAGGACTATGTGCATCCCTGCCTGCAAGGTATCGTCAGCAGCCTGCACACCACCGAGCGGTACAAGGAAGGAACTTTCAAAGGATCCTCACCCCACTTAATAATGCATCAGCCCTGTCTGCTGTAGAACACTTTGTATTGAACAGCGAGTAAACAAAAGGCAGCACAGTCAAAGCCCTGCTGATGATCCGCTCGCCGCTGTAGCTCAGGTTATGGCAAGATTCTGACTACAGCACTGGACTTGACATTGTGAACCACATTAGATGTTAAGCAGACCATGCGATAAACCTGTGGTTGTAAAACCAAGTCTTTGGCTGACACGTTTCTTATATTTTATGAATGTTCTACTGAATGTATGGAATATTGACAGGAATAACCAAACTGAAGAAAATGTGAAAAATATGCTCTTAAACAAGACACATCCATTGGGAATTATCCTGAGTAACAAAATAGACAATGTTTGTAACATCTCTGTCCTGTGGATATCATATCAGAACCAAGGGCACACATATACATTCAGATAGCAAATGTTGCTTTTTGCATTTGGGTAGATCTCGCTTGACCTAACTTTTGGTATCTCACAAGACATTATGGGAAATGAGCTGAGAAGCTCAAGTGCCCTCTGTTGGATGTAACAAATCCTCAATTTGTTTTTGACCCACTGGGTCTTTGGAAAGCAAAAAGGATATTTAGCCAAGCCAGTATCACCCATCTATATACAGCCGTTTCAAGGTTTTGCCCCTCGTCAGTACAGAGCAGAGCGATGCTGGCTTATAAAAGGCATTTTTGAATCTCCACACGCCTATATAGGCGCTCTCCCTAAGGAGAGATCTTCCCTTTCTGAGCTACTCATTGCCTCCCACTCAGCCAAGCTAGCAGCGCTCTGCTCTGTACTGACGAGGGGCAAAACCCCCGAAACGGCTGTATACAGATGAGTGATGCTGGCTTGGCTAAATATCCCTTTTTTATTTTCCAAAGACCCAGTGGGTCAAAAGCAAATTGAGGATTTGTTACATCCAACAGAGGGCGCTTGAGCTTCTCAGCTCCTTTCCCATAATGCTTTGTGATTTGCAGATGCTTCGTGGAGTGCAAAAAGGCACACGCCTATATAGGCGCTCTCTCTTTAGGCTATGTTCACATGGCTTAACTGCGGGGCGTAATTTCGCCCCGCAATTACGCCGTGTGGACGGGGGCGGGAGCGGGGGGCCGGCACTTCGCCGGCCCATAGACAATCACTGCTAGCGGAGCGTATACGTCGCTAGAAAGTGACATGTCAATTATCTCCCCGCCCGGCGGGTAGAGGAGACGTAATCCGTAGTTCTCTATGAGAACTGTGAATTACCGTAATGAATGGGCCGTTTTCGGCCCGTAATTGGCGCACTCTGGCACGTAATTACGGACCGAAATACGGCCCATTTTAAGCCGTGTGAACATAGCCTAAAGAGAGATCTTCCCTTTTCTAAATTTTGGTAGTGATGGCAGGAAAATCCTGTGACCAGTCATTGGCCTTTTGTCAGAAAGTAAAAAGGAAGAGTATCATTAACATAATAGATAAGGATGGAAAAAGACACAGGTCCATCGTGTCCAACCAATAACCCTACATTGTTGATTCAGAAAAAGGTATAACCCCTATAAGGAGGATATCAATTGTCAAAAACTCTCTCCTGACTCCAAATGTTGGCAATCAGAATAATCCCTGGATCAACATCCTATCTCCAAAATCTAATACCCGTAATCTGAAATAATAATGTTTTCAAGAAAGTCATCTAATCCCTTCTTGAACTTGGTCAATGAATCCACCATCACAACTAGTGTTGAGCGATTTTTATCGACAAAGTTGAAATCGGCAAGGTTTTTATGGTGATCGAAATTTCCAGATCATGCGATAATTAAGGTTAAAATCTGTGCATCATCTATTAAGATCGCGCCTTTTTCGGCGCTTCCTGTAATTTTGGGCGGCCAGCAAATCAGATTACAGAATAGAGCAGGGTGATGATGTGTGTGCGACGTCATGACTGGGATGTGTATGGTTGCGATTGGCTGGAAAAATCACATGACCTCGTTTTACATAGAACAGCGTTTCCTGTTTCAGCCTCAGTGTCTCTCAGCGTCTCATAGGGATAGGACCTGCGTTCTGCCTGTGGCCAAACAGCTCAGCGAAATTAGTCTATTTCTGCACAGAGAAACCTCTACTATTAGCTGTGATCCTTCCAATTTAGTTAGATTAGGGATTTGAACATTTTATGTAGTTAGCTAGAGAATTTTAAAGCAGAATCTACCACTGTAAATTCACGGCGGTGGGAGCGGGGGGGGGGGGGCCCCGCGGGCGAACACAGACAAGCTCTATCTATAAAGAACACTGGATAAAGTTCACCAAGACTTAGTGTAGACATTGTAGTGGAATATCTTTATTATTAACAGTTTGCTATTGAAATATTTCCTGGATATTGGGCAGCCTGAACTTATATTGGATAAACATAATTTCTAGTAACTGCAGGTCTCTTTGTTAGCTGCAAAACTCCACTTTTATTATCAGTATACATTTCAGATAGGTGTTCAATTTTACCCATTACACCTGTGACTGTTGATATATCCACCTTGCACTTAAATTACAAACCAGCAATCTTGTAGTCAGCACAGGTTGTTTGTTGCCAAAAATACCGTGTATCGTACGAAAACATCACAGTTACGTGTTTTTTGACTTTTGCGCACCCAGCACTGTTCATTGACGCAGCATCTACGTAAATCTTAAAACAGCAATTCTATATTCACCACAGGTGAATTGAAAGGTTCTGTGACTTTTATAACCTAAGTGTGTTGCCTAAGATGTAGCACGTATCCATTTGACTGTTGTGGATGTTAATTTCAGCTTCTCCAGCCTTGTTTGGGTGTAATAATGAAGGTGTTGTTGCTCTCCCATAGACTTTAATGGTCATCGCGCATAATCGATGCTCACTATCGAAAAACCTTATCGATAGCGGCCGATTATCGACTATCGATCAATCTCGATAGCCAACGCAATCGCTCAACACTAATCACAACCTTTCGTGGCAGCGAGCTCCATATTCTCTCCACTCGTACAGTAAAGAATACTCATCAGTGATGATCACATACACTTTCTTTTTCCTGTCTTAAAAAAGGCTGTCGATTTGTTTTAAGATTTTCCTGCCATCTCCTTTAAAACTGGGATCAGACTAAACCAGCCATACCCGAGTTCAAAGCACGACACTACAGACAATGAAGCTGTTTTGTGGATCATAAAACAGAGGCCTGATAACCTGGCTGGTGTCACCATCTCTGCCATTAGCAAAAACCTGTGCAGGACTGCCTTTTCCAGTAAAATTGCATTGTTAGCAAACAAGTTGGTGGCCCCAGGGTCATCCAGACTTAATTAAAAGGGAACCAAAGCTTCATGCCTTTTTTATTCTGGTTGGCACTATAGATAATTATAACAAAAAGGTGGGCATTATCTCAATACTATTAGGAGTGCATATCCATATGTCCATTAAATAACTATGCAAAATAAGGAAGGAGAGACCAGAAGACCTTTAAAAAAGTGATTGCACCTCCATACAGATAAAATGTATTAGGAAATAAGGTTCAAAAGGCAAATCATATCAACACTTAAAAACAGATACAATAGAACATACCAGTTTCCTGGGAGACACTGGAAAACCCTAAACATAAAGGGCGACATGTCAGAAAATTGGCATTTCTATGTCACTTTTAGGCGCATTAAATCAGTGTAACGTTCGCCAGAAAGACCGATCCTCTATAACACTGGAGTCAGGTATACCTTGCACAGAAAACTTAATGCACCTAAAAGGGCGCATTGTGCAACTCACGGCCCATATCATATCATTGGTAGTATATGAAATGTGCCTATTGAGGTGCATTGCACGACAGAGGTGCATAACGTATGTAATACGCCTCGATAGGCGCACGGCGCAACGGGGGCGCACCATATTTAGGCGCATTACAATCTGTCGTGTCCGGCGTATAATGTGCCTTCTTTTGGTGTACTGTCATTTACATCAAGAATATGGCTTCAAAAGTGGTTTGGGCGCAAAATAGACCAAAAAAACTGGCGTTGGCGTGTTGGGACATGTCGCCCATAGTGTTTTATGAAACCCAATCTGTAAAAATAACTTATTGTACTCATAAACACCAAAAATTATCAACAATAGTACAGTATGCAATAAGAGCAAACAGGGAAGATTACATCACCTGTATCAGTCCGAATACATGTTTAGTAAGCGAGTCCCCACGTGTGTCACCAATCACTTGTGGCTTCCTCGGGAGTGGCACTATAAAATTGGCTCTATAGTGGGGTCCAGTTCAAATGTTTCTGTTTTCAACATTGATCACAACCATTTTTTTCATTGCTCTGCCAGACATTCTTAAGATTCATACAGTGTCCTGTAACGCATTCACTTCCAGCTGAGGAATTAGAAGAATAACTTTCCTTCTCATTTGTCACTTTGTGCTCCAGTGATCTAAGTAAGGTGAAGTACAATCCAGGATGGGCAGCACAAAGCATTCATTTCAGCTTGCAGATAGCATGTTTGTCTCTTACTATATGACTCCTGTGCTTTTCACGAAAGAGAAGCTCAAAGAGATCTCCTATAGGAATGTGACAAGGCATCTCATAACCTCGGCTTACCTGGATGATGCCGGTAGCTTTGCTGTGACCAGATTTTTTTTTTCTTGCTTCTGTATATAAATTAAAATGTACAGATGTAACAGGCGTTAAACTAACCACTGGCGCACCACAATTAATGTAGCATGCTGTTCTAATTGTATTGTAATGGAACAGCACGCTACGTTAATAGCGTAAAGCGCACAGCTGTTGGTTTAACGCCTGCTACATCTGTGAGCACAATTTATAACAATAAAACCAGTGGTGTGCCTTTAATGGATACAGACCACCCAGCTGCTATGGGGATGCGTCCCCAACACATTCCTGTGGAAAATGCTACAACTGAATAAGGGCACCCCCTCAGTTACTTCCGCTGGGTTGGTGGGATATTTTAGAGAAAGGCAGTTGAGGTATGAAACTGGAGACAGCTGGACAGTGAGAGAAGGCTCAGTAGATCCATATTGAAGGGCACACGGGGCAACACAAAATAGTATTAGGTTGGGTTCACACGGTGTTTTTAGACTCCTACTTTGCATCAAGGTTTGTAAGTCAAAAACCAGTATTGTAACCTACAAACAGGAAATGTATAAAAGGTATGAACCTCTTTTTTGTTTTGAACCCATCCAAAGTTGGGTCAAAATTCTGGAGTAGAAAGTAAACCAAGTAAAAGTTGGTCTAGAAAATTAGACAAGTCTAAAGCTGTGCCGAATTTCCAAACATGAGCCACTTGTATAATTTTTAGACTGTCTACATTAATATGGTCTAACTCTCACACAGTGATAGTAAATGAAGGCCAATGTATGAACTCAGCCTTAGTCGGCATTTTGAGCATTGGAGCAGGCACCATGGGCGTAACAATAGCAGTAGCGTCCATAGCTACCATAGCCATATGGGGCCCACAAGTTGAGGGGGCGCACTGAAGTGTGAGAACATTACTTTTCTTTTGTAGGAAATGAGAAGTTGCTGGCTTTCTGATATCTAAAACACAACCACAAGGCCATACTTACAGCTCAATGGCTGGACTAAAGACTGGACCCAGAAGGAGGCAACACAAGCCCCTGTGCTACTTGGGAAAGATATAACCGGTGCAGATAAGTAATGAGCATAAGCTCACACACCCCTCCACTAGGGGAACAACTAAATGATTAAAAACTGCACCTTTAGTTGGTACCAGTTCACATCAGTATGCAAACTGGTGTGAACTGGTACCTACTTAAGGTGCACCTGTTATATCTTTCCCATGTAACACAGGGGCTTGTCTTGCCGCCTACTGGATTCAGTTTATTATTCAGCCATTGAGCTGTAAGTATGGCCTTGCGGTTGTGTTTTTGAGTAAATAATGGCCCATTTTTCTGTGATCTTTCTGCAATCTAGCACTACAATGAAGGTTCTTAAATATATGATACTATTATCCATTCTATTTTAATTAACAGTTTTTGGGTGCTGGGGGCTCATCACATTCTGTGATGGAGCCCCCTGAATTCTAGTTACAGTATGTCCTTTGCAGGTACAATATTAATGGGAGGAGCAATATTGGTGGTAGCTGCAGCTATAATTAGAAGAAGCTATAATGAAGGTTTATGCAAACAAATTAAAACAACTTCAAGTACAATATGAGTGTCTGATTTTTTGAATTTTTTTTTTCACGGAGGAGCGATTTCTGATTTCTTCTATGTGGCCCTGTAGCTACTATGTCCCTGGAAGGAAGAAACTTAAAGGTAAATGCACACTTTAATGGGGCAACACATTAAACATAGGATGTGAATGAAACTGAAGCTGGTTCTGAGAAAAGGCAAGCCGTTTTTCTACAATCTCTAAGGTGGCAGTTTAGTCTGTATTTGGTGCTTGCCTTTAATGCTCATCTACGTAAGATACGCTTTAGATTACTTGTCAAAAGTGAAGAAATCTAGTTATAAAACCATAGCAAGAAATTCTACTGTGCAAGTGCTGTCACCTCAAACCGCTCTCTTATCCAGCCGTGTTAATAATAGGTGTAATAAAACAGGGTTTTTAGCACTCTGAGAATCCTATGTTCTAGTTTTTTGACAATTACAATGATAGCCATGTCAGAAACCTTTGTGATTTTTTTTTTTAGCATTAGTTAGAAACTTGGTGAAATTCTGGAGCAGCAAAACCTAAAAAGAACCAATGTAGCAATGTAAACAATTGTGATGTCTGTGACACTTGATGCAAACTGGCTGAGCCGAGCTCTGTTGAGGTCCAAGAAAGTTGGTTTTGTTGTGTGTTGAAGGATTTGACAAATGCTGCTGACTGAATATTCAGTTTCACAATGTGCTAAAGGTAAATCGGAAAATGTTCTACTTTAAAGGACCAGTGTATGTAGCTCACTCTTGAAAAATGAGAAAAACATCTAGATAATGCTCTCACCTTCTGTGGTTGTGCTTCTGGCTGGCACAACTTGCCCCAAACTTTCCCCGGAACACCAGTAGATCTCGGCAGGTTGCAGCTCAGTGCCTTGCCAAGCACCACAATCCAGGTGGAGTAGATAGATAACTGAATTCGTACTACAACTGCAAGTGTGAACTTAACTTGGTTAACCATAAATGTAGTATAATTTATGACACTATTACATAGTTAATATAAATGAAAAAAAAGACTTCTGTCCATCTACTTCAACCAAGGAGATGTGGATGAAAGATGTGGGTGAAGGAGAGGAGGATGTGGAGAAGATATAGATGAAGGGGATAAGGGTATGGGTAATGTTAGAACTTATTTACCCATATTGATCCACAGGAAGGTAAGAAGTTCATTGTTTCCTAAAAAGAAATAATATCGCTCCTGATCCCGGGGGGGGGGGGGAGGGTGATAGTGAATAAACCGCAATCCACAGATTGACAGATCTTGTGGTAAATATGGCTTATTGCCTCTGGAGACTGAACTCTTAATTCCCCTGACAGATGGAGTGTCCCTTCGTCTTCTGAAGGGGTTTAAAAACAGATTGTTGTCATATTTTTGGTAGGGGCCATTTAAATATTTTTGATGGATTATTCATGTCCCCTCTTGGATGTCTCTTCTTACAACTAAACAAAATTAATTATTTTAACCTTTCCTCAAAACGCTGATGGTCTTTGCCCTTTATACATTTAGTTACATGTCTTTTTTAAACTCTTGGGCATTCTTTCTATAAATTACCTATTAATCATATCCTTTATATCCTAGATAAATTGAGAAAAGCTGACCCAGCACTAAATATTCGGGGTACACCCCTTATAACCAGTCAGTGTCCACATAATTTCCTCCCACACTGATTATAAACTAGTAACCAGCTTTAAATGTTATTAGAAGCTATCATTTCTAAACCCGTAGAACTTAATTTACCCATTAATCATTTGTGAGGGACAATGTCAAATGATTTTGCAAAATCCAAAAATACTATATCCACAACTTCAGACTACTTCTCATTTCTCCAGAAAAACAAATCTGGTTGGTATGAAAACTTTTTCCTTAATGAAACTGTGCTGGCAATCACTTATTCCTGAATATGTTCCTTTTGATCTCCCACAGTTGTTCCACAATGGACATTAAGCTTACTGGTCAATAATAATTTGAGGCGGTCTTTGAGCCCTTTTAGAATACAGGAACTACATTTATATTGCACCGGTCCCTTGGCTCTATACCAGTCACTGAAGACTTTTAGGGCCACATGTATGAAAACTGTCTAGGTATAAAATGCGCTTTGTTGCCCATAGCAACCAATCAGAACACCTCATTCATTTCATATAATGCTCTGGAAAAATTAAAGTGAATATTAGACCTAGACGGTTTTCATACATGTGGCACTGAATGTTATTATCAGGGCACATATATAACTGAGCTCTTTAAGGACTCTTGGCTGTAATCCATCTGGCCCTGGAGCCTTCCTCACTTTATTTAACTTCAATTTGTCCATTTCTACATTCAGCATTTTTTGTTCTATTAGTACGATCAATTTATTAAATGTATTAATACCAGCTATATAATTATTTGGGCAATGAAAAGAAAATAGTAGAGTTACCAACTAATAAGCAAAACCATCAATTTAAAAGTAACCGACCACAAACATCTAAAAAGAACAATTTTATTGTTACATAATTTTAAGAAAAATAATAAAAATACACCAAACGGACAGGCAGCCCGACCTGCTCCCTGTACTTAAAGTAGAATAGTATTTATCAATCTAGTAGCATGTGAATATCTAAACATATTAAACAAGTGGAATGCCATTATTTAAATAGTAAGATTCCGATGCACAAAAGATATAAAAGTGCACTCTAATGGATTTAGTTATCCTCAATTCACAATGTAGCTCGCAGGAGCTTTGCAAAGTGAAAAGGATTTGAGCCAAACCAGTTAAGTTCAAATTAACTACATCCAATAGAGTGCGCTGTGGAGTTCCTCAGCTCTTTTCCCATAAGCCTTTGCTTTATGCAAAACAGTCAGTGAGGTCTGATAGGCGAGTAAATCCTCACACCAACCAATTTATTGGTGGCTGTCCTCAAGGAGAGATCAAGAATTATGTAAAGGTAAATAGAAATACTGGACCTGTTAGCGCATTATCACGAAAGGAGAGGAGCAGAAGGGAGCGCCGAATCCCAATACACATTTTGCTTGCTCTTGGTCACTTGAAGCTTTTTACATTTCATCCAGTTAGGTTTATTAGTTCATGCATTAACAGCACTGTCGCTAACTATATTGCCATTAGCCCCAACTACATCAGCACTAGCCCTGCATATTTCCGCCACTTTCTTCTCTTCTGCATATATCAAGCTAAAAGAACTAACTTAGTAATTCTGTCTTCTTGTGATCCATAGTGACCAACTTACCATCAATGTCATTTAAGGATCCTATGTACTCTGAACTTGTGTTTTTTTGCAGTTACACATGTTTTTCGGATCTTTTTTGTTTTATTTTACCATCTGCTTTTATTTTTGGGGTTTTTGCTGGTCTTATTAAGCTTTCTGTCATTTGTTAAGTATAAGGACCTCTTTAGTTTAATATCTTTTATTTATTGCAATTTGAATGGTATTTAGCCATGTTAGGCTTAAAGGGGTTCTCTCACTGCATTGATTCCTCTTACTTCTGTCCTGTTTTCCTGGTTTCATTTTGAACTCAGGGGCGTGTTAACTGGCTTCTACTAGGCTGCAGTAGAAGCCAGGTCTGTATCTATAGCAACCAGTGCTGGCAGCCTATCAGATTAGAGTGAACAGGTCTGTAGCTATAGCGACCTGAGGAGCTGATGGAGCCCATACAAGAGGGGATATCTAGGAAGAGGATATCTAGGACACTGTTAATGGATATATATTTCAAAGAGATTTGTTTTTGCAAGATCTTTAACATAAAAAGCAATCCTTGTAGTGAGACAATCCCTTTAACTTAAGTTGTTTATGCTACGTAACTATAGGAATATATTTTGCTGAAAAATTACCCAAACTAGATATAAATTAGAAATTATCAAGCAGAGCATCATCTAGTAGGATCTTTCACAAACAAGTCCATAGAATTATCCTGTAACAGGTTTTGAAATCAATATCTGGATAGTTAAATTTGCCAATATTGCCATGATACCATTCTATTCAGCCATGTCCATTTGTTTAAACAAGTGACAACGGTGATCTTGAGGAAAAGGTTTATAGATGATGCCAAAATAATTTTTCTTCCTTTGTATTTTTACCCGTAAGGTTTCAACATCCTCACAATATTCACTCATTTTTGCCTCTTTCACAGTTGATACCATATCAATCCTAACATACAGAGATCATCTTCCTACTTTCCCATTTGCCCTATGGAAAACCATGAAAATAGACATGTAAGGAGTCTAAGTCATGTCTCAGCATCAACAACTACATTAATCTGCTCAGTTAGTACCAGGGCCTCAAGGTTCTCCATTTTGATTGCCAGACATCTGGCATTTGTAATCAGACACTTTACTATGCCATCCAATTTCACACATTCAGTTTCAGGATTGTGATTTTTTTTGAATTTTCCACCCGTCTGTCTTCGGTGTTGGTTATAACATATGTCCTTATCCATTGGTCTAGTCCTCCCCTACAGTCCACTTCACCAGCCAGCCCTGACACAGGCCTGTAGACCGAAAAAATTTTAAAAAAGTATTGGTCTCAGAAAATGGTGCTGCTGAGCAAATTTAAAAATATTTAAAAAAAAAAATAAAATTTTACTGACATGCATAATAAAGACAACATGTCACTTATACTGCTGCCCAAAAAAGATAGTACAATTGTTTTGTTTTTTTCCATTTCACTTTGCTCAGGAGGGGGGGGGGAGGAGGATCAGCTGTGGGCATTGTGTCAGGTCAGGACCAGGAATTTGAATGTTGGCTGGAAGGAGAGAAAGAAAGAGGGGTTGTACCATTTATCCTATTTGTCGTCAGAAAGCCTAGTCTCCGCTCTCCCACCACATGCCAAGCTCAGTACCAGGGAGACCGTGAACCATTTGGTTGATGTGGTCTTGATAATTAATCTGTCATATTAATCTGTCCAGTTTCCTAATTTCAGACCATTGGCAACTGTGTTATGACAAATGTTTTTTTAGTTATGAAGTTTCTAACAATACTGAGCTCTGATCTCTAAAACTGCAGTGCTAATTATGTTCAGATTATCTGGCATTATTTTTTGTGAGAATTTGTGTTTTAAAATGTTGATTTGTGAATTGGAATGATTAAAGGGACATTTCCCTTTAAAATTCAAAATTTGGTGTTAAATTTAAACCGGGTTTTCTAAGGGTATGTTCAGGGGGCCCGGTTCTTGGATATGTTTTTGCAAAAAATTTAAAACATATTGTGTTAAACGCACCCAAAAAACCGTACCCCCAAAAATGTGGTATGTTTTTGGTTTACTTTTTTCTGGACTGCAAAAACTTTTTCCCTATTTTTTTTTAAAGGGCCCTTTAATCAATGCATAAAAGGATCAAAAATTTGGGACATTTTCCATTTTTTAAAACGCATCCTTTTTTACGAAATCCCAAAAAATCCCTTTGTCTAAACGAGGGACACGAAAATTTTACTTTGGGAAATCTTTGTGCCCCTTTTTAAAATTTGCAAATTAAAATTACATTTTGGGGTAAAATTTTCTCGGTAGGGTTGAACGGCCCAAAAAATTTTTCAAAAACACCTTTGTGAAATATCCTAAGGACTCGATTTGTATTTCTAGGGTTTTTAGTTTTAAATGTGTTGGGGGCCCATTCAAACCAAAAATTTTAATTCGGGAAAAGAATTAAATTATGAAATAAGTTTAGAGTATTTCTGCTTGTGGGGGGCCCATTTTTATTTTTAAAAAAATTTGTCAAAGGAAATATGCGCAACGGGGGTTTAAAAAATTAAAATGGGAAATTCGTTTAAAATTAAAAAAGAAAAAAAAAATATATTCTTGAAAGTAAATAGATCTTACAAGTTTGGAGAATATTAAAATTTTTGGGAAAAAGGGAGGAGTGTAATTAGTTTTGGAGCAAAAGGGAAAAGGGGACAGATATTTAAATTTTAAATTCAATTTTAAAATTTTTCCACTACAAAAATTGCAGCCCCTTTACGGGTTTTATAGAGCAAAACGGGATCAAATTGTTGTTGTGGGGTTTAACCCTTTTCCCGACTGAGTCATTTTTGACTTTCCTGACAGAGCCCCTATTTCTGACGTGTCCTTTAATGTGGAAATAACTTTTAGATACTTTCTCCTATCCGTGTGATTAAGAGATTGTTTTCTTGTGATACATCATGTGTAAGTAATATATTTTGGTCCATACAATCCTTGTTTATTTTTGAAAAAACTTTTTTAAAATTTTCAAGTTTTTGGTTTTTGGGGAAAGAGACAGTTTAAAAAAAACCAAAATGGTTTAAAAAACCCTACATTACCATTGTCTATTTTTATGTTGCCATTACTTTTAAAATAACTTTATTTTTTAGAATTGGGGACCCTCTTTAATTTTTAGTAGAAAGTTTTCACATTTTCAAAAAAATTTTTTATAACGCAGTTTTTTTTTGGGGGACCAGTATTTTCAAAGTGGCCCTGGGGGGGCTTGTATTTTATTTTCTCCATAAATGACTCAATTTAAAAAAATTAACCCCCTTTAAAGTATTCAAAAAAATTAATTCCCAGGAATGGGCCCCTTGAGCGTTTAAATTACCCAAAACAAATTTGAAATGGCAGGGTTTTTTATTTTGTTCGGATTTTTTCGATCCGTGTTTAATTTAGGTTAAAATCGGGCCCCAAAATCTTTAAATATCGCGCTATTTTCGGGTTTCCTGTCTTTTTGGCGGCCAGAAAAATTGTTAGAGAAAAGGCAGGGTTTGAGCGGGGGGTGTGGGAAATCTTTTGGGAAAGGGGTTGTTTGGTTTGATTGGCGGGAAAAATTCCCCATGACCCTTTTTAAAATTGAACGGGGCCCTTCCTTTCTTGATCAGAGGTGTCGGGTGTTCATAAGAGCGGGAAAGGGGGTGTGTCGGGTCTCTCTCAAAACAGTTCGGGAAACTGTTCTCTTTTTTCCCACCAGCAACTATCCCTTTTAGTGTGAACTTAGAACTTAGGTAGTTTAAAAGTTTTAAGTTTTTAGTTCTTGGCTGGAATTTTAAAGGACCCATCTAGCGTGTAAAGCCGGGGAAAAGGAGGGGGGGGGGGGGGTTTGGGGGTGAACAAAAGACGGGACAGGGGGCAGGGCAGGCAGGCTTTTGAAAGGAGAGGTTAATTTGCACCCCGGGACTTGCTTTAAACCCTGCATTGAAAGGGGTTTTTTTATTAACATTTTTTCCCCGGGTTTTTGGTGAAAAATTTATTAGCTTGTATTTTTTTGCCCCTTTGTATTTATATTAGGATACAGATCTTTTTTGTAACTGCAGGGGTTTTAAATGGTGAAATAACTACTTTTATTTTTTCGGGTACCGTTTTTTAATTAGGGCTTTTTTCCCCTTTGGCGCAGTCAGTTTTGTTCAAACCATATTTTGTTCTTTAATAGGATACGAATTTTTTTTGTCACCACAGGTGTTTTTTTTATAGGTGCAAAAAACACGTTTTTTACCCCGTCCCAAAATTTTTAATTACGTTTTTTTTCCTTTGGGCAGCCCTGCTTTGTTCAGACCCCCTTTTTTACTTAAAATGGGAAATACAATCTTTTCTAGTCAGAAGGTGTATTTATGGTGCAAAAACCAAATTTTTTATTATTTTACAAAATTTTAAAAATTAAATTTTTGTTCCTTTGGCGAAGGCCTTTTTTGGTTAAAAGACCCATTTGTAGGGGATTTTACCATACAGAAATTTCCCTAGAATTCCCGGGGTGTATTTCATAGGAAAAAAACCACTTATTATTAACAGTACACTTTTTAAAATTCCATTTTTTTCCCCTTTGGGCCCACCCCAGCTTAGCTTTGTTAAAAGCCCTTTTTTTTTTCCCTTACAATAGGATAAAAGAACGTTTCTATTTCATTTGCAGGTGTATTTATAGGTGCAAAAAAACCGTTTTTTTTTCCCGTAACAATTTAAAATTTTAGGTTTAGTTCATTTTTGGCGCAGCCCAGTTTTTTTTTTCCAAAAAAAAAAAAAAACCCTTTTTTTAAATTTAAAATTAGGATAAAGTTTTTTTTTAAGTCCCCTGCAGGGGGTTATTTATAGGTGAAAAAAACACGTTTTTTTTTCCCGGTAAAAAATTTTAAAATTTAGGTTTATTTTCACTTTGGGATCGGCCCCTTTTTTTTTAAAAGACCCATCTTTACGGATAATTCCCCTTTCCAAAAAATTTCCTAGAAATTTTGGAAGGTGTATTTATAAGGTGCAAAAAACCCCCCCTTTTTATTACCCGGGTTATACATTTTCAAATAGGTTTTTTTTTTTTACTTTGGTGGGGCCCAAAAAATTTTTTTTCATAGAGCCCCCTTGTACTTAAATTTTGAATCCCAAGAAATTTTGTATTTAAATTTTTTTTGTTGGTGTTTTTTCCCATTGGTCCCAAAAACCCCAACGTTTTGTTACCGTTTATTTTTTAAATAGCTTTTATTGAGGGGGGGTTTGCAGCTTGTTTTTTTCAAATGCCCGTTTTTTTGAAAATTCTGATAAAAAAAATTTTCTAGAAAAGGGCCCTCATTTGTCATTCCCTGCAAAAAACGAAATTTTTTCTAAAATCCTTTGTAACTTTTGACTAGTTTTATTGGGGCTCGCCTGAATCTCAGTTTGGGGCACTTGTATGATAGGCTTTTTAAAAAACTATAAATTTCCCTTCCTAAGGGCAGTTTTTAAAAATTTTAAAATTTTTTAAGTTTAAAGGCTATCAAAAAACTTTCCATACCGTTTTTAAATTTTTTTTCTTTCTGAACATGGAGTGAAAAGCCCGGTGGTAAGGAGCAAAGAGGGGGTTTTAGGAAGTAGAGGGATGAGAGAAAGGTTTCTCCCTTTCCCGTGCTGGGGGACAAACGCCAAAGCCCGGGATCGTTGGTTTGCAGGGGCCGTTTAGGGCCTTGTCATCGCCCGGGTCAGGGCCTGTGAATCTCAGTAACGAACAGAAACGCCAATTGTTTTTCAGTGGTTAATGCAACCTTTCAACCAGCTGTCTTACCCCTTCCCTCCCTTAATCACGGCCACAAATTTTAGTCATTTCCCGCATCATTTAGCACCCCCTTTTCCAAAATGGGAAACGAAGGGAGCCCAAAAAAGTCAATCCCCGGTACCCCCAAATGTGGATAAACCATTTTTTGAAGACCTCTTTGATGACAAAATGGGGTTTTGGGTTTGGGGGCTGAAGGCATGTTTTAAAAAATTTTAAGGGGGCCAAAAAAGGGTTTTTTTTGTTTGCTCTGCGCCCAGGGAAATGATGCCATCGGGAGGATAAAGGGAAACCAGTCAATCGGCCCAAAAAACCCCCGGGGGGTCGGGAAATGCTTGGGGAGTGGCCTTTTTGTTGTAGCCCCCCCAGCCCCCTTTGGGTGCAAAAATGTCAGGACCCCACCAGTCACCGTGTTGATATGATGATTGACGACGACATTTTTCGGATCCAAAAGTTTTGGGCTTTTCGGGAGAATTTGCTTGCGAGCGCTTCATGACTGGAAATGGATGAAAATGATGGGGTAGTGTTTTTGTACGGGGGTCCCCCCTAAAAAGGGGAGGGGGCGGTCCCCAGAAGTCCGCTGAAAATTTTATTTCCCCCAGCCCAAAGGTTTAGCGGAAATTCCGGGTCCTCGGCCCTTTCCGTCAAAAAAGGGCCAAAGGCCTCTCAAACCCGGGCCTTTTTTGAGCAAGCCCCCCTGATTCACCCCGCGATGTGAAATTTCCGCCTTTGCCGTAAAAGCATCAGTAGAGGCAAAAAAAAATTTTGGTGTTTAAAACCAAACCCCCAACAAAGTTTGGGCACCCCCTGCAGCCCAATGCCCTGAAAGTGTTGAAAAAGGAGGAAAACCTTTTGGGCCAAAAAAAAGGGCCCCACTGAAAGCCCCGGGCTTCCAAAACCAAATGGTCAAACCCCTCTGTTCCGCTCCTCCGCCACCACCCAAGGTTCCTCAGTGCCCAGGTTTTTTCAGTCATGATAGGGATCAAACCTTCCCCTTCGCCTCCCCCGTGCCCCCAGTACCCCCAGCACCCCCAGGGGGGACCCATCCTACCCATTCTCCAATTCCCCCAGTTTGAAAGCCCGCACGCGTACAGCGGCCAGGGCTAGCAGCCACCTTTTGTCTTCCCCGGTTTGGGAGCAGAAGAAAAACTTTAAAACCCAAACCATCCCCCCAAAACCAAAAAACCTTTTAAAAGGGCGGCATTGCCAGGCTTTTTTCCCTTTGGAAAGGTTGCCTTTTTCCCTCCGGTGGGGCCCCAAGATGGGTTTCCCCCACGTTTGGCCCCTTTTCCCCGCCCCCCAATTTACCAAAATTTCGGCAGGAAATTTTTTTGCCAGGAAAAACCGTCCCCGTCCTGGCCCCGCCAGTGTTTATCTAAAAATTTTCCAAACGCCAAATTTTTTTCTGCTCTCTGTCTGGAAAAGTTTCCCTTTTTGGGCCCCCGAAAACATGGACCCAGTTTGCCCGGGGCCCAAAGGCCCCTTTATCTCTGTGACGCCCCTGGGTGAGTGGGTGGATTTTTCTGGTGGTTTTTACGGTTTGGGTTTCGGGTCGGCGCCCACGCTCTTCCCAAAAAACCCCAGGGAAAAAGGTGCAGGGTTCTTTCCCCCAAAGGTTCCCCTGGTGGCTTATGTGCCCAGAGAAACCAGGCAAGTGTTGAAAAAAAATCTGTTTGGAGGGGCCGTTTCCCCCATTAGGTCGGAGCTGTGGATGGCCCCTCCGCAAGCACCGAGCGTGGCCCGGGGTGACAAGAACCCCTTTTGCCAGGGAAGGTGGTGTGCGAAAAACGGTTTTGAAATCTGTGGGGCCCCCCCTTTTAAGATCGGTAGGCTGAAACACATCCCTTCCCGGCACAAAGGCCATGAACCCCTTGTCGTCCCAAAAAATTTTTTAAAAGGGCCCACCCGGGTCTGGATGCCCGTTTCGGAAGGTTTTTAGGGTTTAGTTCGCACTTCCGAAGTTCCCCCTGCTTTTTCCCCCCCTGGCTGCGGGGTTTCAAAAAGTCAGGGGCCCGGCCCCCCCCCGTCAAAACCCTCTATTGTTGACCCTGGGGAAAAATGCTGGAATTTTAAAACCCCCAATTTCTCCAGCGTTGTGGCAGCAGCGGGAATGCCATTTCGCGGGAGGAAGTGGGCACCCGGCCCCGACAAGGGAGCGGTGGGGACCTTTGGGGTGTTGAGCCACCCAGGGGAGGCAGGGGAAAAAGCTTGCCCCCCATTTTCCCTTTCCAGTTTTGAAGAAGCCCCCCAAAATTTGGGAGATGCCCGGGCAATGCCCTTGTCAGCAAAGAGCATGGTGGGATCTTGGTTCTGGAACGGGTCGTTGGACACTCTGAAAAATCGGTCCCGGCCCGCGATGGGGGTGGAGGCAAACAGATGCGGACACGGAGCCTTTTTTCTTGTCGGGAAACCACAAAGGCCCGGGCAGTTTCACAATTTTTTTCGGTTTTTCATTTGGAGTGGTTCGGGCCGGGTAGGGCTATGAAAACGGCGCCTAAGGGTCTCAAAGGGGGCATCATCTGAGGGGAAGTAGGGCTGGTTGAAGCCTTTTTTTGCCGGACGGGGAAAAGGGGGGAGGAGGTATTTTGGGCAAACCCCGTTACCGACGTCCCTGCCTTGGAAAGAGGTTGGCACGGGGTTTGGGTGGAGGGGGGGAAAAAAGAGGGGAAAATAAATTTGCTAGTGTCCCCTTTAAACCCGAGGCTTGGGGGAAAACAAAACTCCCAATTTTCTCACCCTTTAGTGCTTGGATGTCCATTTCCTCCAAAAAAATTTTTTCCCGATTAAAAGGCCCTCAAAATGAAAAAAACATTTACTGGGGGGGGCCATCCTCCTGGTTTCCCCGGGGTACAAAACCCAAAATCAGCACTTTCCTTCCACCCACCCAAAAAAGAGGTAAAATTTAAAGGAAAAAAGGGGAAACCCTTTCTGAAATTTATCAAAACTGGAAGGCATCTGTTTCGTTTTGCTTTCAGGGTTTTTCAAATTTTCACGGGGGGGGGAAAAAAGTAAGCGACCCTGACGCAGTTTGAGTGCCAATTTGCCGTTTAACGGCCTGGCCAGCAGCAGGGAATGGGGGGGAGAAGCCCAATGGGTGAACCCCTTTGGCCAAACTTTATTTACCACCCCACCCCGCATGGGAATGCAGGGCACACCCTACAACACACAAAAGACCAGCTTAAGATTCCCTGGTGCCGGAAAAAAACTACGTCTTTAACACCGATGTTTTTGGGGTTTTTGTTCCGGACCCAAAACCCACTTTGGGTTTTCCCAAAATTTGGGTGAATGGCCCAAACCCCGTTCGCCAAGCCTTTGAGGTGTTTGTCCTTTCCCCGCGCCAAGGGCATATTTTGAACGGACCTTCAACAAAAGCTTTGGGGGTCAAATTTCAGACTAACGCCCTCCCGGGTTTCCCCCCAGATATTTTGGGGGTCGTTTTGTCTTTCTTCCCTGGTTTTTCAGGCATTTTGGGTCTCTGAAAGATGTTGTTTGGGGGCCCAATTGCCGGGGTCAACCCCCTTAGTTGCCCGGTTTTACTTCCCAAATTCCCCCTTCAAACTCAAAATGGTTCCTCTTGAAAATTTTTTTTTAAAATGTCATTTCTCTCTGCAATTTTTATTCTCAGTTCCCAAAAGATTTTTTTTGCCCCGGGTTTTTGCGATGTGGAGCTGTAAAGCACCAAAAGGGTTTTATGACAAAAACCCTATTCCATTTACTCAACTTTATCTTTTTGAATTTTTCGCCCTTGTCAAAAGGTTTTTTTTTGGTGTGTTGCTGTGAGATACAGCTATTTAATTTTTGGTCCCTTTGGAACAGAAATGTTTGGCTTCTAAATGGCATTTTTTCCATTCACCCAAATTTTTTTTTTGTGGTGAAAAAAATTTATATTTATAATTTTTTTTGGGGGCATGTTTTCCCGTGAGATACAGCCCATAATCATGGTTCCCTTTTGGGAAAGAAATGTGGCTTTTTAAGTGGCTTTTTTCCATCACAATTTTTAAAAAGTGGGCCCGAGAAGCATTTTTATAAAATTTTTTGGGGCTTTTCTGCTTTGGGAAAATTTCAGCCCAATTTTCTAAAAGGGGCCTATTCTAAAAAATTTTGTTTTCTAACAGCATTTATTCTTCCAATTGTTTAAAAGTGGGCCCAAAGGGTCTTTTTTTGAATTTTTGGGGGCTTTTTTCTGTGAAATGCAGCTTTTAATACAGGTCCTATTTTAAAAAAAAAAAAAGGGGGTTTTTAACAGGACATTTTTTTTTTCAAAAATTGTTTAAAAAATGGCCCCAAGGGTTGATGGTGCTGTCAAAAACGGAAAATTTGGGAGGGGGAAAAAAAGGGGTTTAAGGGGGAAAAACATATTGAAAAATGACTTTTTTTTTTGCAAAATCTTAGTAGTAGCTAGTAATTCCTGGGAGTTAGACAAAACCCCTTTTTAAAACAATTTTTAAAAAAAAAGAAACAAAGACGTGGTGGGGTTCCATTTCCCTTTTTTTAAAACTGTGTTTTCTAGAATTAAACTACTAAAAAACCCTTGGCATGTACAAAATAGCTGATACAATAGCTGAATTGTACAAGGTAGGTACAGGAAGACTTGAACAGATGTAGGTTACCCAGGACAGGTATAGTCAATGTCCAGTTCAACTAAAATGGTGGTTCAAAGACTCCTTTTCCCAGCACTTTTTTAATCTGGGGGTTATGCAGGTTTGGGGCTCATGCTGTGGCCCAGGACAGATATAGTCAATGTCCAGTTCAACTAAAATGGTGGTTGAAAGACTCCTTTTTCAGGCACTTTTTAATCTGTGGGTCAGACAGGTTTAATGGTCATACTGTGGTACAGAACAGGTATAGTCAATGTCCAGTTCAACTAAAATGGTGATTAAAAGACTCCTTTTTCCGGCACTTTTTTAATCTGGGGGTCAGATAGGTTTAAGGGTCATGCTGCGTCTCCAGGACAGGGATAGTCAATGTCCAGTTCAAGTAAAATGATGGTTTCAAATAATACTGCCTTCTGGCAAATTTTTAATTTTGTGTCATGCATGTTTAAGAGTCATGCTGTGGTACAAGACAGGGATAGTGAATGGTCTGTGATTTTTTTTCTGTGGCTTTTATAACCGGAGTGTGTTGCCTAAGATGTAGCACGTATCCATTTGACTGTTGTGGATATTAATTCCAGCTTCTCCAGCCCTGTTTGGGTGTAAGAATGAAGGTGTTGTTCCTCTCCCATAGACTTTAATGGTCATCGGTAATAATCTATTATCGACTATCAGAAATCGTCTTGATAATTGCCGATATCGTCTATCGACCCAATGACGATAGTCAACGTAATCGCTCATCACTATTCAGGAAGTTTAACCCTCTAGTTGTTTCATAGGAATTTTAAATCAAAATGGAGGAGAAACGTACCTTTTTTTTTTTTTTTTTATCCATTATTCACTGGAACATAGTAGATGGTACCAGGCAAACGCAACTCAATATTAATTTTCCTGATTCTGCAGTTTTTTGAGATATCCCATATGTGACTCAACTACAAGTAGGAGGAGCACCTACTGGACTTTGGAGTCTCATTTTCATTAGGATATTTTTTATGCACCATTACATTTTTGTGGACACCCTAAGGTAAAAGGTAATAAACACCCTTAAAAAACCTACACTCCTAGAGGAATATCACTAGAGTAATCTATCCAGGGTTGTATTGAGTATATTGACCCCACAGGTGTTTCACAAATTTTTTTAGTGTTAGGTTGTGAATATGGAAAGCTATTTTTTCCAACAATCTGTAGTTTTAGTTGAAAATATTAAATTTTCACATGGAATCCTGGAGAAAAAAAAGCATCCCCAAAATGTATTACCTCATTTCTTCCAAGTTCGGCAATACCTTACATTTTGGTGTAAACTGCTGTTTGGGGGCATGGCAGGGAGTATAAGGTAGAGAGCGCTATTTGGCATTTGGAAAACATATTTTGGTGGGTGCCATGTCGCATTTGCAAAGCCACCAAAGTGCCAGAACAGGTGAAACCTTCCAGAAGTTGCTCCATTTTGAATACCCATCAGGGAACTCATGTAGGGGTGCATTTTGCATTATAGGTCCACCATTGTTTCTCAGGGTTTTTTTTAGCACTGAGCCTTGAAAATGGGGGAAAAACAAAAGAAGCAGTTCCGCCATTGTCTTTTGGGCTTCATTTCTACAACCTTAGCTGTATGGTATACATGACATGATAATTTTACTATGCGGACCAGTGCAATTACAACTATATCAATTTTATGTATTTTTTATGCTTTACTACTTTTACACAATAGAAATGCTTTTGTCAAAAAATTGCATTTTAATGTCGTCATACCTGTACGTCCATTTGCGGGAAATCACTTCCCGCTAAGACATACAAGTACATCCAGTGTCGGAAAGAAGTTAACAGTGAATCTTTATTCAGAACCTTTACTAACCAGTTCCTGACCCGATCGTTCACCCCCACTTTCTGACCAGGCACATTTCATTAGT
Organism: Phyllomedusa bahiana; assembly: GCA_025379985.1. Lineage (NCBI taxonomy): Eukaryota > Metazoa > Chordata > Amphibia > Anura > Hylidae > Phyllomedusa > Phyllomedusa bahiana. The sequence continues at coordinate 48,172 of JAODAL010014904.1, read as the reverse complement.
ACATGAGGGTTTTAACACCTTAACGCTTTGTTGCACTTGGTTATTCTACTTATTGTTTCACCTTTTTTCCGCGATACATTAGGCTTTATTTTTTCTTAAAAATGACAGAAAATAGAAAAAAAATTAAAAAGTCTGTTTCTCACTTTTTTTTTTAATGCATGTATTATTTTTAACCGCAAAAGTGGCACTGAGTTGTGTAATTGTGTCACTTTACATGACAGAAATTTATATATAGATGATATAAAGTTTTAGGGCCGTCGGGGATGGGGTTAAAATTTGCAGTTTGGGCTATAATTGCTTTTTTTAATAATATTTTATTTTAGTATTTGTTTTTTTTTAATATTTTGTTTTACTTATTGTGCCCCCATGAGGTGAGAAAGACCTCTGAGAACCTTTTTTACATCAGTTTTTTTTATTCCTGATTTCCTGTGGCTGATGTACAGTATTTACAGTTTATCAGTTAAATAGAAAGCTAAAGAGAAAAACAACTCTATGTACTAACTGCAGAGCTGATCTGGGTCTGATTAGATCCAGTAACATCTGCAAGTACTAAGCCCGGGAAGCAGGAAGCCAGGAGGCTATTGTGTATGTACAGCTCTCATTGAGCACTGTATAAACAGCGATCAGGAAGGCAGGGTCAGTAACTTATCATTCCTGCCTTCTCAGTGGACAGTAATTCTGACAGCTGGCTCTCCACTCTATCCAGACATTGCAGCATGTTAAACATCCACTCTGCCCAGATGTTGATAGTCAGCGGGCGGTCGGCAAGTAGTTAATTAGCCAGAGCAAAAAGTGGCTACCAACAGTGGCCCTCATTTAGTAACGTGGTTGCACTAGAAAAGTGTCTTTAAAAAGGTGGTACCTATATGGCACAGCACATCACAGATACAATGGGGCACATTTACTGTGGATTAACACACTTTCTGCACACTGCGTGACACGGGGGAGTGGCTCCGAAAACATTAGGAGTGGATTCACAGAAAAGTGGCTGTGTCCTGCTTTGCCAAAATCTGCACCAAGAACGCACCAAAACTCTGGCATAGAAAGAGAAATAAATGGTCTCAAAAGGGCCACTATGTTTTTCTGTGAAACACCTTGAGAGGACACAATGTGATGTTCTGCAAAGAAATTGAGCAGTTCCTGTAGACGGCAACAGCAGGGCAACCAGTATGTTTAAGGGACACAACAGAGATCTTGTTTTTGTATTATGAGACATAATAAAATGTAATGTGTAATTAGTATAGCAAGACAAAGGAATTGTAGACACTGATGGACAACTATGCTACTATTTTTCAGCATGAAGCCCTGGAGCACAGAAGTGAGATGAAGTTGACGTTCTAATGATTATGAAGGGTTAAAGAACTCATCTGGTTCTCCAAAGTCTCATCTAGTCACTCAAAGACACAGTGGAAACAAAGGTTGTTGATTCAACTCAAAAGGATTTTCCACCTTCCTTTTCTCAGCACCACCAGTGCTCTGTTGTCCTCCAGCAATCTCTCAAGATGTCGTATCCAATTTATGACCATTAGCAAATCACTGGCCTCAGAGATGAGCACATGACTAGTGGGGAGACACCTTTGGAATGAGGAGTAGACTGGTTTTGAAAAGTAGAGGAGGACCCTTTTAAGGACACAACACTTACATCCATTACATGCACAGCCCATTAATTTTAACTGGTATTTTTGGGGCATTTTGGTGCCCTGTGGTGATACTGCAAGAAAACTGAGCACTTCTGTGTTCCTCCACAGATTACAGCTGCTCACTGGGGATGACAACTGTTATCAGCGTATCAATGGGAAATATGTTGCTTTACTAGTTCTGGGTTTTTATCTGTATTACCATTACCAATAGCTACATTAGACCGAAAACAAATTGACAGTCATTTATCAGATGTTTCGTTTCAAAGATGAATTTTCTGCATAATTGGAACTATTAGCAACGAATTAATAGAATTTATCAACCAAGTAATTCCATATAATTTAATACAAAGAGCTTTCTTTGACTTTGGACTGAGCGATGCAATTGTGTGTGATTCTAAAACTTGTGAAATCCCAGAACTACACAGCTGTATGTTGGCAGAAAGATTATTTTCTATACTTTGTCAGAATATGGACTGCTTTAAATGTAAGGGGTATTCCGATCTTATGTTTCCAATAACCTGTTATGACCCAACAATACCTGCAGGGAGCAAAGAGTTGACCACACATGCAACATTTGCTCAGCAATGCTCAGAGCTTGCATAGAAATCAATGGAGAAAGTTGCACATGCACCGCCTATTCTTGATGCAGCTGTTACACGTCGGAACATGTTATCAGAAACACAAAATCAGATTACTCCCTAAAGTCTATAGATTGCTGGAACACATTGCAAGTAAAGTCTGAAATTGGAGGAGGATTCCTGCCATTTGTAAGATTTGTAGCAATTAGCCTGTATTATGTGAGATAAAAAAAAGAAAATATTTGTTAAAACACTGAATAAAAAATCTTTCCCTGATGCTCACCATGTCTGAATATTTCATCCTCCTTTACATGTACTGTACAGTACGTAAAGGGGTTGTCTCACTACAAGGATTGCTTTTTAATTTAAAGATCTTGCAAAAACATGTCACTTTGCAATGTGTCCATTAACAGTGTCCTACCTATTCCTAGATATCCCCTTTTGTATGGGCTGCATCAACTCCTCAGGTCGTTATAGCTACAGACCTGTTTGATCTCTCCTGATCTCTCTATGTTAAGAAAATGATTTTGCTGCCGACAACATAACTGGGAATTGCAGGTTAGGCTGTTTCCCAGTGTTTTTAGTTAAAGAGGTTGTCTCACTACATTGATTCATCTCTCCTCAGTCCTGTTTTCTTGGCTTCATTTTGAATTCAGGGGCGTGTTTAATGGCTTCTACTGAGCTGCAGTAGAAGCCAGGTCTGTAGCTATAGCAACCAGTGATGGCAGCCTTATCAGGAGAGATCAAACAGGTCTGTAGCTATAACGACCTGAGGAGTTGATGCAGCCCATACAAAAGGGGATATCTAGGAATAGGTAGGACACTGTTAATGGACACATATTGCAAAGTGACATGTTTTTGCAAGATCTTTAAATTAAAAAGCAATCCTTGTAGTGAGACAACCCCTTTACGTACTGTACAGTACATGTAAAGGAGGGTGAAATATTCAGACATGGTGAGCATCAGGGAAAGATTTTTTATTAAGTGTTTTAACAAATATTTTCTTTTTTTTATCTCACATAATACAGGCTAATTGCTACAAATCTTACAAATGGCAGGAATCCTCCTCCAATTTCATCTTCTCCTGCTTATTAGGTCAGCAGGCATCTCTGTGTTGTCTCTGTCTTGTTGTTTGCTTGAAGATGTTGACAACTTCTCAGAATCCTTAATTGGGAAGATGACTTGGCCATACACCAAAGCTTATTAGCATTCTTAATAAAGCTCAGCTAAAAATGGCAGCCTGTGCGGAGTATAGAAGTTTGGATCTTGTTAAGTTTTGTTGTGTTTCCTGTGACTGCTGGTGAACTTATTGTGTTACTAGTTGTTGTTTGGAGTCCACCAGCATCGTTACAGTTATGCAGTGTTTTGTGGTGCAGTGTTCATTTAATATGAAAATGTTCAAAATAAATATCTGATTTAATGAAAGAATTTTTGATTGATCCTAACCAAGATTCTGTTTCAAATTCCAATGTTGATTAATTTCTTGATCTATTTTATACTGGAAAGAGCTCTAATTTTCTTATACAGGGCTCCAAATTACCTGCACTGACATAAATTGTAAAAAGAAATATGATGGGGGAGCATAAGAACTTGTTTTAATATTTTTAATCCCTCCTCGATATTTGACGAATATTTGCATCATAATGTTGGGAGGGGTGTGGAAAGTTGGTTAATGTAAAGGTTAAAATCCAAGAAGCAAAATGGATTGGCACTGGCAAAAATATTGTAAAATCCAAAATTCGTTTATTGAGAACCTGATATAAAAGACACAAAGAAAGCCACAAAAAACATGTGCAAAAAGGTGCGTTCCAAACTGCGGAAATGACATCATTGGGTAACCGGATGCGATCATGACGCGTTGCGAAGGAGAAGCGCAAAGCGGCTTGTATACTGCACTGCTAGTAAGACAACATGTTTCTTAAACAATAAGGCAATAAAGAGCTACAAAGCATACTCATTCTATGAATGATCTTTACAATTTGCTTATAAAATCTTACTTTTCTCCAGGTAAGTATGTCGGATAGACCGAACACATCAGGTTTATATCATACAATTAAATTTACAAAGCACAAATATAAGATGATGTGGGATTTGCAATACAAAAGTTTATGATGGGACTAAAATACTTAAGATTATAGATTGTAAATATGTGACTGAATTAATATATTAATAATGAAACATAATTTCCCTGCATAAATTTAATCCCTTAGGGAAAATGCTAGTAAGGACCAAAATCCAGTATGCCTCTCTATCCCGTAAAAGATACTCCCAATCCCCCCCTCGGACAGGTTTACATACTCTCTCTATGGCTACAACTTGTAAACCATTAATCTGGGATCCATGTTTTTCTATAAAATGTTGTGCTACATTAGATTTATTGGGTCTGTTCACATTGAAAATATCATTTATGTGTTTAAGAAAGCGGGTCTTCAATCTCCGGATCGTACTGCCGACATAAATCAGTTTACATAAAGTGCAAGTCAAAATATAAATGACATGTAGAGAGTTACAATTAATGTAACTCTTTATGTCATAAATTCGAGAGTAGTCAGAATTGAAGAAATCTTGAGAAGTCACAAATTTACTAGTAGTGCAGTATACAAGCCGCTTTGCGCTTCTCCTTAGCAACGCATCATGATCGCACCCAGTTACCCAATTATGTCATTTCCGCAGTTTAGAACGCAAGATTCCCTTCTTCCATTTCAGTTTCCTGTCATATGTATGCTTAACTGAAGCGCACGGCTCCCAGGTTTTAATAAGCATGTTGTTTTAATGCACTATAAGAGGGTAGTAGCAACATTTGTTTGTAGCTAAGACTAAGGGCCACGTTTGGCCCGAAACGCGTCAGCTTGTCACCCCTCTGATCACCTTTTTGCACATGTTTTTTGTGGCTTTCTTTGTGGCTTTTATATCAGATTCTCGATAAACGAATTTTGGATTTTACAAAATTTTTGCCAGTGCCAATCCATTTTGCTTCTTGGATTTTGACTATCATGACCGCGTATTAGAGCACAGATTTACCACGAGTCTATATGACTGATTATAAAGAGGTGAGCTGCTTGCCTTTTTTCCTAACTTAATGTAAAGGTTGCATTGCCCAGAGCAACCTTCAGATTCTAAGATGATATCTTATTGCGGAGGATAGATGAACTGTTACATGTGATGACTGTCTGGTGCATCGGCGATCAATAACTGCAGACAAAATGTATACAGAAAAAACTAAGGCTTTTACTCTCAGCACTGGAAATTGTGAACACTCCATTTCTTCTAGCCATAACACCAAGCAGTGGTACACAAACACAAGTGCACTTCTCACGAGGGACTCACTCTCAGTCCACCTCACTTTTCTCCCAAACTCTTTGGTAGCCTCTTTGTGTGTCTTCCTCTCTGGGAGTGCGGCCAAGCCTAAGGGACCTCTCTTCCGACCTCTTGATACACTACCGAGAACCGACTGGCTAAGCCTATTCTATCCGAAGTCCTTGCTGTACCTCCAGGGGTCCTCACTTTCCACTCTTTCTGTCTATGCAACCGGTGTCCTCTTCTGGCAATTGCTTGCTCTCTGAACGATCTGTGAGTGGTGTGTCCACCCCGGCCTCCCCTTCCTATCGCCAGCACATACGTAAGGTTACCTTTTTCTGCTGCATCCAACTATTTACATCCCCTTCCCTGAGCTGAGCTTGGAGATGAACTCCACTGAACTCTAATGTCGCAACTCAATTCAACTGAACCCCTTCAGTCAGAGCTGACGGGCTTCCTATTTCACTGTGTGACTTGGCCTCTATCCTGTCAGCTCTCTGACTGGCTCTCTGGCCTGACTGCTTTTTCTCCCTAGCTCTCTCTCCCTGACTGCTAGGATATTAACCCTTTCTTCTAGTGACTCAGCACCTCTATACATATGAAACATATATACATAACACTGTACAGTTTATTGTTCCCATATACAGATGCTCTCTATAACAGCACACTATCTGTTATCCACCTAAAAGAGTCCTTGCACAAACCCAAATATACATTTGCACACCCTCACATTAACAAAACAGGATATTGCACAAATATCCTGCAGGATATCACTCAAGTGATCTCGCCTCCTAGTGCTTAAAGAGGACCTATCACCTCCAGGGAAACCTCATGAAGTAACAGGAGAATACAAACAGTTCCTTAATTATGAAAAATCAAACCATTTCACCTGTAATCCAGTTTGTTTGGTTGTTTTTTTTAAAAAAAGCACTGTCCCTTTAAGACAGGACTTTAGTCGGGCCATGACAGCTTGATGGATCACTATGTTGACAGCTGTGTGAAAGTAACTACTTCTGAGCTGGGAGAGTTCACTGTGAAAGGAGGAGCCAGAAAGTTTATATCTAGAGATGGACGAATTGATTCTAACTAAGTGGAATTCGTTTAGAACACAGCTGTCAAACTGCCGGCCCTCCAGCTGTTGGGAAACTACAACTCCCATCATGCATTTGTATAATCTATAACAGTGGGCATGATGGGAGTTGTAGTTTCCTAACAGCTGGAGGGCCGGCAGTTTGACACCCCTGGTTTTACATTTCAGGAAAACTTCGGTTCTGCACGAAATAGAAGTTTGGGGTAATTCGCGGGAACAAAGTGTGTTTTGTATTGCTAAAATGGCACAAGCACATGGCGTGACATGGGGAACTCTGAGAGGAAGAAAGGAAGACCCTAAATGACATGTGCAGACATCAAGCCAATCAGAGAAGTGCGGGATTCTGTGACGTCACAGCACTATAAGTACGGACAGCACCCGCGCTTCTCACACTGTTCTCGTTGTGCCCTGACATAAGCGACTGCTGCAGCAGCAGAGATCTCACACAAAGGAAACTAATTTTAACCCCTTAACGACCTTGGGCGCCGCTAACACCCGGCAGTAACAGCGTCGGCGGGTGGCTCACACCCCCATGGCGTGTTTTAGCCATCAGGCAGGCGTGGCAAGATGGGGGGCGGACCGCGGCGTACATGAATTAACACCGATCTGGTGCCGCGCACGATCGGTGCGGTGATCGGCATAAGCGCAGCTATGCTGTGCCGATCGATCACCGGGCATTGTGGTGGGGAGCCTTGGGAGGCTCCCGTCACTTACCCTGGCCGGTTTGCCCCACTTCCGTCCGCAGACAGGAAGTGGGGAAACCGCCATCTTTGTACACCCTAATGCATTGCCTATGCAATGCATTTGGTTGTATTAACCATCGGCCCTTGGGAAAGTACACAGGGCTCAATGTTACGTAAAAAAAAAAAAATAAAAAAGTTTTAAAGTACAAAAAAAAAATTAAAAAGTTCAAACCCCCCCCTTTCCCCATTTTCAAATAAAATCATTAAAATAAAAAATTCAATTTTGGTATCGCGGTTAAAAAATTCCCCGACCCCTATAAAATTATACATCATTTATCCCTACTGAAACCGTAGAAGAAAAAAAATTCCCCAAACGCAAAATTGCTTTTTTGGTATTTTACGCACCAAAAAATGGAAAAAAATTATCAAAAATTTGCATGCATCCAAATGTAGCATAAAAAGTCATTTAGCCGCAAAAAATCCCCCCTATGAGTCCGTGGGTTTTAGACAAAAAAGTTGGGTCGACAAAATGGGCCGTGGGCAAATTTCAAAAATAGAAAATTTTTGGGAATTTTTTTACGGTCCCAAAAACATAACGGAAAAATACATTTTTGGTATTCCCGGTGCAAAACAACCAAAAGAATCAGAAAAAACTTTATTTTACCAAAGATTAAAGCCGTAAAAGAAAAACCCCGCAAACTGGGAAATACATTTTTTTTCACAATTTGTCCATTTGGGAAAATTTTTTTGCGGTTTTCCGGGTTTATTATTTTTAGTGAAAAACCCCATTAGAAAGTCATCTTGCCCCGCAAATAAAAAGCCCTCATGGTCTTTGTAGGTGGAAAATTAAAAGAAGTTAGGGTTTTCAGAAGGCGGGAGGGAAAAACAAACGGTCCCCAAAAAAAAAACGCCCTGGCCCTTAAAGGGGGGTTAACAGCAAATTGAGGGGGGGGGGGGGGGTCACTGCTTTTTTAATTTAAGATTAAATTAAAATTTTGTTCTTTTTATTGTAAAATCGGTGTTTTTTAAACCCCACATTTTTAATTTTTCTGGGGATTTCGGAGGCCAAATTTTTTTTCAAGGGTTAAATTAAGCTGTTGTGCTTTTAATCGTAAAATAACTTTTTAAACGACATAAGTAATTTTTCCCGGTGATTTTTGGAGTGCAATTTTTTTCAAGGGAATTAACAGTTTGGCTTTTTTATTCATAAAAAACACAGTGTTTTTTTCTATACACAGACGAGTAAAATTCTTTTGGTAATTTCTGGAGCATTTTATATCCAAGGGTTCCCCAAGTTGTTAGTGGGTTCATTTGGAGTCAAATACGGGTGTGTATTTTCTTTACAGTATTTCATTAAACAGGTCTTTTAAAGTTTTGAACAACAGTATGCCCGACAGAAAAGGGGCAGGCTTTCACTGCAAGGGGCCCGGGGCAAAAAACTTCCTGGAGCAGGCCGGGAAAGCACAGAAGGGGACGCCCGAGGGGTGCTCGTGAGGCCGAACTGCGGTGCATGTGGGGCCCGTGTGTTGCCCACCAACCCTAAGGGGTCTTGTTTGGTTAAATTAGGTCAGCAACTTCTCCAGATGACACCCCATGGTGCTTTTTTCACCAGGGGAATACTCCTGCCCACTTGGTCATCAAAATCGTTAAGGGCCTTTTCTGTTCATAAATTTTCCCCCCTGTTAATTTTTCCCCCTGTTGATATTTTTTTATTCCTGTTCATAATTTTCCCCCCCTGTTAATATATTTTTTTTCTGTTCATCAATTTCCCCCCTGTTTTTTCCCTGCTGCCCTGTCCCCGCCCTTTCTGTCTTACCTAACCTCGAATCTCCCGCCTCCCTGCCCTGTTGGCCCTGACCTTTGATCGAGTCTCGTCTCGATTTGGTCCCTCGCTGCGCCGGGGCCCCACCGCAAGCTATCTGCCAAAGGGTAGCGCCCCGGGTTTGGAAAACCCGCCGCAGAAAGTCCATCCTGCCTTTAGCGGGCCTGGTAAAAAAACCAGGACCTATTAGCCCGCGCTCCGGGGTGGCAGCTACCACCGTTGCGTGCCCAGAGGACCACTACCGTGTGTTACAATGGCAGAATGAATGCAATTTTCCTGGCCAAATTTTTTTGAATGGTTAAAGCCCCCCCTTTGAAAAGGAGGGACTGCAGTACACCAATTGAACAGGATACGGGTGCTTCTGATTAGGGATGGCTGAGATACTGCTGTCTTTTGCAATCGTTTTGGGTTGAACAACTGCTGGCACCATGAGTGCGAGGAGCAGGAGTTTTTTGGACCGGTAGATGAGTAATAAGGGGGTTTTCTTTTGGGAGAGGTCGAAGCCTTGATGCCTGAAATGGGAGGCGGCCCTTGGGTGCTGCTCTGTTTTGGGGGGATGGACCACCCCCATCTGAAAAACTTTGGTGGCATGCTGTGTGTGCAGGGCCGTGGGGCCAAGTTAGGTCCCCGGTCACACTTTCTTTTGCCCAAGATTTACTATAGTTTTGTCAAACCCTCCTTGGTGTCTGTCAAAAAACTGGACACCCCGAGTAGGTGATTTAAAACCAAAAGTACGCATGACTGACTGACTTTTCCCTCACTGACCAGTGAGCCCCGTGCGCTACTTTCTGGGGCCTGCAAAAGGGGGGGTCTAAATCGTGGCGTTTGGCTCCCCAAACCCCGCATGTGCCTGCGGCCAATACCGACTTTCGGGTGCGCCCCTGCCTGACCCCCAAGCTGCTGTTCTTTCCCAATGAAAATGATGAAGCCCCTTTTACATGTTGGGCTTGGGCAGCCTTTTGCATTCAGGCTTTAAAACCCAGTATGCTTTGACACTCAATTTCATTCTGGCCCCGACATTAACTCTTTGTCCATGACCCCCTTGTCATCCAAATCCTCCTCCTCCTCCTCCCCCGTCTCCTAAAAAACTTAATGTTAAAAAAAATGGGGGAAAAAGCTTCCAGGGCCCGGGACAATGGTAGTGAGGGTAGGGGGGGCCCCACATAGGGCCACTTTTTTTTTTCCCAAAAAGGGGAAAGGGGGACAAAGGAGGCATGTGTAGGCTGAATTTTTCCCTTTGGGGGGGGGCGGCACTTTTACAACTTCACCGAATTCCTTGTCCCAGCCTTGTTTCTTCACCCGGCTTTCAAGTGCGATCGTAGTTGTTAGTGTTTTCCCCTTTTCCCCCCGTCCTTCAACGATGTACTTACAAAGCCTGCCCCTGCAACTAACCCGCATTGCAACTCTCCTCATCACTACTTGCCTGTTCTGCAAGAAGCAGCGGATGTCTTCCCACCTCTTTGTACCACTGTCACTCAATAGTTGGTCTCACTGTATAGTGGCACAGACGGCCATCAGACATAGTAGTTCTCTGGATGTGGCGAAGCGAAACACGGACGTGTGGTTGAGGACAGTTGAGGGCACCTCACTGCTCCCGGGCCATACTACTAAGGGTTGTGTCTGACAACACCACCGACTCTTGGCTGGGAGTTGTCAGATGTCATAATGGGAGAAGTTCGTATGACCTAGTGTCGTGGTCAAACACAATGGCCGCTTTGATGACAACGGAAGATTTGGTCCTACAGGTGACCCCTGCTGTTATCGACATCCACATACTGTGCTGAAAACCTCGTGGCGGCTCCAGGAATACATCACTCATCTGTGTCTCTTTGAGTATTGTAGGATCTTAGCCATCAAGCTTGTTTTTTATACTGCTGGAGCTGTCATGACTTGTTCAGGATGCACTTCCCGCTTCAGTTTTTTTGATGTCAGTTTTGCCCCCGTAAGTGCCCAGGGAATTGAAGATTGAATGCGATTCTAATAGCCGGCGGCAGTACCTGTGCATGTGCATACTAAAACAAAGCATTGTATGAGGACCAAACCAAGCTTCCTCTGCAGATTTTATCATGGCACGATGATCTACAGCACCCTATAGGCTCTCTGCAGCCAGGAAATAGCTCTTTTTTAACGCGTTTCGGGACAAAAATAATTTTGACGGGAAATTCGTCAAAGTCGGTGAATCGAATTTTTGAGAAAGAAATCGCATCTTATCCTATTTATATCATGAGTACTATGATAACTATGGGCCTGACATTTCTGTGCTGGATAGAACACTATCAGCAGTGTAATTTAGATGCCCTTTAAACCCTGTCACACTATGTCCTCAGAGAGGTGTGTCTGCTGCACTGTATGTAGTGAGAGAATTAGATTACCCTACAAGCAGCTATACTCACACAGGCTCCCCCCTGTACTGTTTGCGTAATCATCCCCAACAGAATGAATCATACTGCTACATTCAAAGAGCATCTGCTAATGAATGTGAAACTAAAATCTATCCCCGGTAAATACTATCAGAGGTGAGCCCTCTGATTTGCTAATGACATGTCTTATAATTCCAACTACTATTGTATTTTGTGTCTTTGTGTGAAGGTGATAAGTACTCTTTAAGTACCCTAGCTGGGAGGGAAACCCCACCAACCATGAAAAAAAAAAATACAAGCAGGAAAATGTAAGAAGTTTTAAATATAAAAATAAAAAATATTATAAGTTCAAAACACCCCTCTTTTCCCATTCCACAGACAACAGAAACACATAACCTGGTATTGCATCCCGAAAAGCCAAATCTCTTAAAATCTAACGTTTTTTATACCTTATATAAAAAAAATCCAGCACCAAAGTTGTATTAACCCCTTTCCGACATTGGACGTATGCATACGCCCTAGCGGGAAGTGACTTCCCGCATAAGGTAGTTTGCATCCGTACATGATCGTCAGTACCATGCGGCAGGCGAGTGCGCAATCAACGATGACAAACATGAGAACAGCCGGTAAATTACTGCTGGCTTCCATGCACCATCACCCCCGGCCGGGAGTAAGAGCTCTGGCCGCGGTCTGTGAAATCTGCGATAATGATCAGAGCAGCTGGTGGAGTCGTGACGCCCCTGATGCTGTGACCCGGCGAACGCGATTCAGACCGCACATTGCCGCTCGCTGGTCTCTTACCGGAATTCCCCAGATGCTTTCGTGTAAGCATCTGGGTAGTCTGATGACGTCTCCATGCCCACAATGCTTTGTTGGGTCATCGGATGCTGTCAGTAAGTTACCATGGCAACCTGTGCCACAGCACTGTAACGCTGTGCACAGGTCTCCTATTCAAAACAGCAATATAACGAATGCTTTTCCCCTGTGGGATTTGATGTTACAACATGCCCACTGGGCAAAAGTAAAAAAGTAAAACACAAACTCACAAAAAATAAATTAAAAATCACGTTCACTGCCCTTTTCCCATTTACAAACACCAATTGCCCCCAAAAAGATCAAAAATAAATAAAAGTACATATTTGTTTCGCCGCGTGCGTAAAAAGTCCCAACTCCTTTCAAATCTCGTCACACTTAAGTAACACGTACGGTGAACGCCCGTTAAAAAAACAAAAAAGTCACAGGATATTGCGATTTTTGTAAATACTGCGAGCACATATATTGGAATAAAAAGCGATTTCAAAAACTCATTTATATGGCAAAGTCAAGATCCAAATTAAAACTTCAGTTCATCCCGCAAAAAAAGTCTTACACTTCTTGTATACAGAAAAATAAAAAAAGAGATGGCTATCAGAAGAAGCGAATGCACTTTTTTTTTTCTTTTTTTTTTTAATGAAAAATGATTCACAAAATTAAAAAAACAATATAAATAAGGGTATCGAAGTAATCTTATCGACCTGAGAGTAAAGTAACTGGTCCATGGAACTCCAACGGTGATGCGCTGTTACAAAATAAAAATAAGAAACACTACTAGGATTGCATATTTTCTTCACCTGCCTTCCAAAAAACGGATTTTTAAAATGATCAAAAGTCTTATCACCTCAAAATCGGTACTCAATAAAAATGTCAATCATACGCAAAAAAACAAGCCCCTACTACACAGACTCGTACACAGAAAAATAAAAAAGTTATGGCTCTCAAGATATGGCAATGCAAAAAGTGTTTTCCTTTTTGAATAAAAGTGTTTTTATTGTGTAAAAGTGTAAATACATAAAAAAAATAGTACAAATTGGGATATCGATGTAAATCGTTCATCATGCTGAGAAATACTAGAATTGTCAGTTTATAGGCACGGTGATCGCTGTAAAAAAATAAAAAAACACTACAGGAATGCTCTGTATTTAGTTCAATATGGCTACAAAAAACCTTAATAAAAAGTGATTCAAAGCAGGCATATTGCCCCCATTATGGTACTAATAAAAACGTCAAACTTCATTCCACAAAAAACAAGCCATAATCCGCTCCAGTATTACGATAAAATGAAAACGTTTATGGCTGTCAGAAAGGGGGGGGGGGGGGAGGGGTAACCAACTAAATAAGCAATTTTTTTTATTGACCTAATATCATCTGTGGTGAAAAGTAATTATAACATAATAAAACTATATAAATTCTATATCATTGCAGATTGTACCAACCACATAGTAGGGAATCCTGTCCATTTATACTGCACGCGCGAACGCTGTAAAATTGAAGCCCAAAAACAATGGTGGAATTGCGTTTTCCCTCATTTTTCATAGCCACAATGCAAAAAAAAAAACAAACTTTGGAACACAGTGAACCCCCAAAATGTATACAATAAACCCCTAGATGAGATCTATGAGGAGTGCTGAATCCAAAATGGGGCGACTTTCTGGATTGTTTCACCCTGTTCTAGATACTTTGGAAGGGAGGGGCTTTGTAAATACGAACCATGGACCCCATCTAATTCTAGCGCTCCAAAAGCCAAAATAAACACTCCCTCACTCTATACGAATGCCATGCGCAAAATGGCAGATTCTCCCACATGTCGGGTATTTGCCAGAACTTGGTAATGAAATTACGTAACACAATTTTTAGAGCCGCTTTTTTATGGATGCTTGTAAAAAATTAAACATTTTCAGCTAAAATTGCTGTTTATTGGAAAAAAAAATGTTCATTTTTCACAGCCTAACGCTAAAAATTTTTGTGAACACGCTGTGGGGTCGATATGCTCACTACACCTGGATATTTCCTTAAGAGGTTTTAGTTTCCAATATGGGGTATATTTTTAGGGTGTGTTTATTAAGTTTTTTTGCACCTTCGGGTGTCCGCAAACCTGAAATGGCCCCTAAGTAAATGTATTAACATGAGACCCCAGGTCCAGTAGGAGCTCATCCTATTCTGGGGTTTGTGGTTGAGCAAATAATGCACTGGGCCTCATATGGGATTTCTCTGAAAACGGCAGAGTCTGGGGAATCAGTATTAAGTCTGCATATCCCTGATCACATTTAACGTATCTTGGAATATGTATTAAAAATTGAAAAATCTGCAAAAAAATGAAATTTAAATTTCCATTCCACTTCTGCTTTAATTCCTGGTGAAACACCTAATGGTGTTAATAACTTCCTTAATGCGGTTTTGAAATTATTTCAAGGGGTGTAGTTTCTATAATGAGGCTTACTTGTATGGGGGTATCTCTAACATACAGGTCATTCAAAGTCACGTTTCGAACTCGAGACTGGTCCCTAGAAAAATGTATTATTGCAAATTTTCTTGAAACAATTTGAAAATTACTATAAATTTCTAAGCCCCTAATGTCGTAAAAAAAAAAAGTAAAAAAAAGCAAATTTAAAAAAAAAGATGAAAACTCACAGCAGGACATATGGTAGATGCTAGTTTTAAACTATTTTGAGTTGGAATAATAAACTTATCTGTCTTACATGCAGAAATTTTTGAAGTTTGGAAAATTGTATATTATTCAAATTTTTCACGATACCTTTGATATTTTTCACAAATAAACAAGCATTTTTGGTATCAAATATTCTTATATCTAATGCCACCATGTAGTTTACCACCCCGAGGGGTGATAAACAATCTCTGAATCACATGGTATAGGTTAAAGTGTCAAAAAGGTATTTCTAAATAAAGTGAAACAGTGACAGATTTCAAAAAATGGGGCTCTGTCGATAAGGCCAAACTGGCTACGGCTTTCCACATTTTCTTTTCTTCCCCTGGCTGATTAAAGGGGTTAATTTGCGTCCCCAAAAATTGGAATAAAAAGTGATCAAAAAGTTACATGTATTCTCAAATGGTACCAATTAAAACTACACTTCAGTCTGCAAACAATGAGCCCTCACACAGATCCATAGATGGAAAAATAAAAATGGTTATACAAAGCAGTTTTAAAAATAGTAAAATATAATAAAAGTTATATTAATGGAATCATAGCGACAGGTGGATAACGTCATTTATAATGCACAGTGAACTGTGCAAAGTATAAAGACAAGTCCTCCAAATAAATGGCACAATTGAGTTTTGTTTTCATTCCACCACACAGAGTTTTTTGGTTTTTTTCGCTTCCTAGTACATTAAGTTGTATGTTAAATGGTACTATTTGAAAGCGCAGTTTGCCTGTAAAAAAGATGAGATGGTTTCAAAATTCCCTGTGGCAGGAGGGATGATATATTAACTCTAATATTAAAATTGAAAAACCGTTCTGGAAATGTACTGTAGATTTTAAAAATAGCTCTCCTATAAATGAATCTGTGCACAACTCCAGTACCTTACGTTTTTATCGACCCTTCAGTGAACTTATCCATGTGTATGTATTGTGTATTTTGGGCCCACAAGTGTTACACATTTTTTTGGGAAAGAAGAGATAAAAAAGAAGTGGTGTTTTTTGTGAAAGTACGTCTATGCAAAATACAAAATATAGGAAATGCAGGTGCTCACCTGAGGGTGTTGTACAGCTTGTATAGAGGCACAACACTCATAGAAGTATGGGTGGCTCTCACTGAGCCTCAGAGACAGCAGCCATCGGACACTCTCTCTGCAGCCGAGGGAAGGCAGCAGGCACGATCAGCAATAAAGGAGAAACAATGGACCTGGCGCTCGTCTCATGGAGTAAGGAAGATCCTCGTAGGAACCGAAGATGGAGTAAATGTCTTTATTCCAATTAAAACTGTGCAAGGAGATTACACCGTTTTTGGGGCAATTCCCATTTGTAAAGGTGACAGGGCGGTGTTTGTGTTTTTATTTTATTTTTTGTGTTTTTACTTGTTTTCCCACTGTCAATCACTAGGCCCATCCGTAGTCAGGCTTTGTGATGCCACAGGCAACCCAGAAGCCTACAAAAGGCTTTCAGGTTGGTAGAGAAGGCATCGTCACCCCATGATTCCACCATGTGGGTGCCAATGCAGATAGAGGGAACTTCCTCTCTCTGTATTCCACTTAGCTAATACAGTTGCCACTTACTGCGGCATCTAAGTAGCTAGCTTACAGCTGGTTCTGCTCCTGCATTTGAACCCGCACAATCGCATTGCCATAAATATATGGCAATTTGCTTTAACCCTTTCCCGACCATGATGTACATTTATGTCAAATGTCGCAAAGGGGTTAAACAGCAGTAAAGTTTGTTTACCCTTTGTGTTAGGCTGGTGTCACGTGCATTGTGTGTAATTTTTTTGGGCCAAATCTGCAAGGATGAGTGTTGGCCAGGAAAAGTCAGCATAGTGGTGTGGAGCAGATGGAGAAGAAAAGGGAATGTGAATGACTCATCGGAGAAACACCACCTGTGAGTCACTAAATGTACCTGAACTGTAATCACTTGTGTGTGCAAAGTGTAATGGTTTATATTCAGTAATGGTGTGGTGGTTGTAACGAACCAAGGTAGTGGATCCACTGGGCCACCGCAAGCGGTGGTACGGGCCACACCAGGGAGCGGAGTCTATGCGAGGGGTCGATTTTCACCAGAGCCGCCACAACGCGGGGACTGGATTGATGCGGCAGGATACCACCAGGTCGCTACCTGATGAGACTTGCTTGCCAGTGGTAAGCCGAGGTGCAGCGCTTGTAGAGCAGACTTGGCAGCGCAAACTCGTGTTGGGACAAGCAGAAGGTTAGGCAGGCAGCGAAGGATCGTGGTGATCGGAGAACGTAAGCGGAGTGGACTGGTAAACAGGACGGTAACCCGGAACACAGAAAAGGGCTTCCTGCACGTAGGTAGGGTAAGGGCACTATGGATTCGGCGATGGCACCTTTCCGGGTAGGTGCACTTATATAGGTGTCAAGTGGCCGGGCATAACCAATCCCGGCGCGCTCTCCCTTTAAAATTGACCAGAGTGGCAAGGGCGGCGCGCTAGGGAGCGGGGCTGCGTGCACTGGCCGACAGTCAGAGGGGGAGCAGGAAGAGGTGCGGTGAGTGGACTGGCCCTAGGGGAGTAGTAAGTGCAACCCGTGGCGCGACCTACGGACCGTGGCGCGCTTGCCTCGGGACAGAAGGGGGCAGGGATAGAAGTGCGCCCGCACCAGCGGTTAGTTTTTCAAACGAAAATGGGAAACCTCAAAAAGATTAAATGCTATTACATTACATGAAAAATATTCTTGGGTTTTAGTCATGTCTTGATCAAAACTGTTTAGCCCACCTCTGACTTTCATAGGGGACCTCAATCGCAGGTGGGATCCCTCCTCTATTATTACCTCTCATTTGAGTCAGGTTCAGACTTCTCAGGTTTCTTCAGACCTCATAATCCAGAGAGAAAAAAGGCAAGCTTTAAAAGCATATGCACTGATCCTCGCAATGTGGAGTGTGCAGAGAAAAAACCAAAAAGGTAGGTCCATCCACTCTCTGGTATTACGTTAAAGCATTATAAGCCAATGCACTTCTGTGTTTGCAACAAAAAAAAATTTCTGAAACAACATTGTGAACACAGGTGAACACTGCTGGTTGTGATAACACATTCAATAACGAGTAGCACATCATCAGCTAAGAAATCTATCAAACTAAACATGGAAACCTCCAAAATCAATTTATGCATCTACAATACTTCGAAAAAATCTTTGGAAGGTTTCTTATTTCACATGTTTTTGATCCAAAACTGTCAAGCATACCTCCGACTTTAAATGGGACTCCAATGCCAGTGGTCTACTCTATTATTACCTCTCATTTGAGTCCATTTCAGACTTTCATTGGGTCGCAGGACCTTACTAATCAGAGAGAAAAAAGGCACCAACTTTATAAGATGCAGCACTGATCTAGCAACTGTGGAGGTGGGGGAAAGGGTGCAAAAAACCAAAATGCGAGGCATCCACTCTCCTGTATAATTACGAGAATTAAATGACAAATGCAACGTATGGTTATGCACACACAAAAAAAACGTTGAAAGTCGGAGGTGGCTTCGTGGTCATGGTGTGGTGGCATGAATCAGTCACTTGGTGATGATCTGAGGCCATGGTGTAGAGGTATTAGTCATGTGGTGGGGCTATGTGATCATGGAGTTGTGGTATTATTAAGTATATAGTGGTGATATGTGGTCATGGTGTGGCTGTATTATTCATTATGTGGTGGTGATATGTGGTCATAGTGTGGTGGATTTCAATCACTGTGCGGGTGATATGAGGTCATGGTGTGGCGGCATGATTCAGTTACTATATGGTGGTGATAAGTGATCATGGTGATATATGTTCATGGTGTGGCAGTATTTGGTCTTAATTATTGGTAATTTTAGCCTTGGGATTCTGGTTTTATGTAGCGGCGTTATTTGGTAATTGTACGACCATTATTTAGTGGTTTTATAGTGCGCCCCGTCACTGCGCTATGTAATGCGTCCCGGAGTGGCGAGCAGGAGATTTAAAAATGTATGAATGGGGCTGCACTGGATATTGGGCTGAAAAGACACCCCGTTCATACATATCACCCTTTATGTTCACCACTGGTGTCCTGCCGCAATTAGGTGAGGGAGACTCGGAAGCACCAGCGCCCCATCTTGATTACAGATTAGTGTGAGGATATCATCACATCAGTCTGTATAAGTTGAAGCGAGATAGGGGGACCTACCTGTGGCGGAGGACAGCGAGGCAAACTGGGTGCCCTAAAACCTAACAACTCTTAGGTAGGCCTAGGCACCCCAGTCCGACATGGAGTATGGATCACATGATAAGCTTTGGGAAAAATGGCACAGGAAAAGGGGCACTAATAACACCATCTACAGTTTTATAGACATTTTTAAACCGAAAAAGTCACACAAAAACAAGTACTGAAGGAGCCTAACACGGTTGTCTTTGTCTAATATTTTGTTTTTCAGTGTGCGTCAGTGGGACCTTATTTTTTAGTTTTAGTGGGACGAGTTGTAGTTTTTCTTGGAACCATGTTGAGGTTCGTATTGCATCTATTGCATCATGAGAAAAGGAAAATACACCCTCTTTGAATTCTATAGATACACATATTAGAACATTACTAAAATAATTCCAAATGAACCACAACACATGACAAATTATACCATTCCATTACTTATATAACATAAACTAGGCCAATATGCAGAATCAGTGTATGAAGAATTAAGTTAACTATCACTGCTTTCAAAGAAATTTGGAGGGTAACTTGCAGCAATGCCATGCTAATCAAATGAACTAGATTGATTGATCAATTAATCATCAGCAATTGTAACTACCTCTATAACTACAGTAGTTTTGGCAGTTTGTTGCTCTGGAGCATTCAGGTGTGGACCAAGAAAGAAAGACATCAGCAATGATCTTAGAGAACAATCTGGATGAGGTTATACTGACATTTCCAAACAATTGAAGGTCCATCATAGTAAAGTGAGAAAAAATATGTGAGAGTTCACAAACTTGCCTGAAGTGCATATCCCAGCAAATTCACCTCAAGACCAAACTGTATAGTTCTGATAAATTGCAAAAAAAAAACACGTTATATCTCATACTCTACAAGCTCAGCATTGTAAATGTTCATGTTTATGATGGTACAATTGGAAAAAAACTTTACAATAATTGGCTTGTTCAAAAGGTTTGCCAAGAGAAAGCCAATTATTACTAAAAAAAAGAACAATTTGCAAAGTTAGAACGACAGACAAGTGCAGCTGTTTGAAACTAAATGCACAGAGTCACTCTTTTGCAAAAACCAAAACCGCCTATAGCAACAAACACTTCATACTTTAACTGTCAAAGCAGTATGGTCTAGGATTTTTGAATTGACAAGATCTGGACACTCTACAGTCATTGCGTTGACAAAGCATTCCCATGTATACCACAGTATTCTAGAGTCAAATGTGAGGCCATCTATCCAACAGCTAAAATGTATCAGAATGGCTAAAAAAAAGCATCATGGTGATGCAATGGTCCTGTAAAAGTTCAGAACACAACAGAATTAAAAAAGCTGTGACAGGATCGTAACAAAGCTATGCATAAATAATTGCACACAAACCTCAATGAACTGAAACAACCTTGTAAGGAAGAGTAGGCCAAAGTTCTTCCAAAATTATGAGATGGTCCGATGAAGTAATGATTTTAGTAGAACTTTGTTATTGTTGCAAAAGTTTTTTTTACATGCTAATGATTCATTGAGTTTACTTAGTTTTTCACACCCTTTTTTTTTTTTTAGAATTTTGGCTTCATAACACAATGGAATCTATTGTGTGATATTATCTGAGGTTGTAGTTACCCAATTTTAAGAAGATCTATACTTGTTACTGTATATTCACAAAATGCAGAAGTTTGGGGGAAAAAGTTTTCTGCTTCAGTTTTTTTTGTTTTTTTTTTTTTTTTTTAGAATTATAAGCACAGAAGCACAACTGCTTCAAGATTTTTTTTTTTGCATATATTACTTTTCACTGCTCACAGTTTTCCATTTATAACTCATACTATAGGTTGTTCTGGTCAGGATTAGTGTTTTGAGCGGATTGTTTGCGCTATCGAGATCGATCGAATAGTCGATAGACGGCGACTTATCGATAATGTTTTTCGATAGTGAGCATCGATTATGCGCGGATGCCATAAAGTCTATGGTAGGAGAACAAACTTCATTATTATAACCAACACGCTGAGAAAAGCTGAAAATAACATCCACAACAGTCAAATGGCTACCGGGTGTACATTCTTAAGGCAACCACTTAGGTTTATTGATATAAAAGGTCAAGAAAAAAAGTTCACAGAATTTACTATCCCTGTCTTGTACACAGCCTGACTTAAACCTGCATCACCCACAAATTAAAAAGTGCCAGAAGGCAGTCTGAAAATGATCCATATTTTTACTTGACTGGAATTGAATATCGTCCTGGAACGCAGCATGAGCCCCAAACCTGCAGACCCCCACATTTAAAAAGTGCCGCCAAAAAGGAGTCTTTCAACCCACATTTTTTGTTTTAACTGGTTATTGCACTTTGTCCTGGGAACAGCATGCGCCCCAAAAACCTGCTGACCAACATTTAAAAGTGCCGGAAACCGGAGGTCTTTACACCATTTTAGTTTTACTGGACAATGACTATAAAGTCCAGGGCCAAGCAAGAGACAACCTGCATGACCCCCACATTTAAAAGTGCCGGAAAAAGAGAGTTTTCAACCACCATTTTTAGTTTCACTGGAAAATGATATACTGTCCTGGGCCACAGTGAGCCCAAAACCTGCATGCCCCCACATTAAAAAGTGCGGAAAAAAAAGAGTCTTTCAACACCATTTTAGTTTCACTGACATTGATATACCTGTCCTGGCCACTGCATGGAGCACTAAACCTTGCATGACCCCACATTTAAAAAGAGCCGGAAAAGGAAGTTTTTCAACCACCATTTTAGTTGAAACTGGACAGATATACTGTCCTGGGCACAGGGAATGAGCCCAAACTGCATGATCCCCACATTAAAAACGTGCACGGAAAAAAGGAGTCTTTAACCACATTTTCGTTTCATGGACATTGACTATACCTGTCCCTGGGCCAAAGCATGAGACCCCAACTCTGCATGACCCACATTTAAAAGTGCGGAAATAAGGAGTCTTTAACCACATTTAGTTGAACTGGCATTGATATACCTGTCCTGGGCCACAGATGACCCAAGGCCGGAGTTACAGTGGGGTGCGGTGACAAGCCCCACGGCTGGCTCCGTCATCTATTATCGCGGATTAAAATGCCTGATGACGCGGAGCAACGAAAACTGTCGAGCTGAGCAGAGGAGGAAGCGACCTTATCCAACAGTGTGAGAACTCCAGCTTCCTCTGTAACAGTCAATACCTGGGTTAGCCCGCTTTGCCCCTCTTGCCCTTTATCTTGGCAATTCTTTTTCTCTTTTTATCAAGTGCTGGAGGAAATGGTTTGTAATTGTTCTCTGTCCATGCTCTACTCATGTCTCTGAATAACTAATTGGTAGTTTTCCTGTACCTTCCTTGTACAATTTCGGGAATTTTTTTAACAGAATTTTGTACATGCAAGTATTTAGTACTTTCATTCTAGCGACAACACCATTTTTCAACAATAGGAAGGGAATCCCACCCATGTCTTTGTTTCTCTTTTTTTATTGTATTAAATGGGTTGTCTAATACAGGGATTTGATAGCTATGTTAAAGATCTTGCAACAAAAGTCATTTAGCAATATGTGTCAATTAACAGTGTCCTACTATTCCTGTTTTGAAAGCACCATCACCACTGAGCCACTCTTGACAATTGTGAAGAAACAAATGTCGTTTGAAACAACATTTTAGAATAGGACCTGTAGTTCGCTGCATTTCACCGCAAAATGCCCCAAAAAATTCAACGCAAGACCCTCTTGAGCCACTTTGGTCAATTGTGCAGAAAAAATGTATGTTCGCAAACTAACATTTTTTAGATAGGACTGTAGTATTGTGCATGTCACCAGAAATGCTCCCAACAAAATCAAAGCATGACCCTTGAGCACTCTTTGGTCAATTGTTGAGAACAAATTTTGTTAGAAAACATCTTTTTTTATATGAGGACCTGTAGTATTGCTGATTTCAAAGCAGCATGACCCAAAAAAATTTATAAATAAAAAAAAATAAAAATTTTTTTTTGTGGGAATTCTCAGCCACATGATACAATTGTGAGGGAGACATGTCATTAGAAGCCACATTCTTATACCAAGGACCATGTTATAGCTGTATTTACCGTCCATGACCCAAAAAAAATAAAAAATTAGATATAGGAAAAATATTAATTTTTATATTTATTTCTTTAACTAAATATTATTATCATAGAACACAATATAAGGTATAATAAAATACTAATATTAAAATATTTAATAGATAATAAAGTACTTATGACTATGTAATCAGTATTAAAAATAAAATTGTTAAAATTTGATAAAAAATTAAAAGAATAATAAATAGATCATCATGATCATAAAAAGATTAAATTATATTTAAAGTATATAGCTAATTAAAAATCTGATAATAATTAAAATCATTAAAAACAAAGATTATTAATATTAGTCCATGAGTCAACATTATCATATAGAAGTAAAGAGTCTGAATATATTATTAGATAATATAAAAGTGATTATGCAAATATAGCTATAATTATTATCAATAAATATGGGTAAATAAAAAATAGTCGAGTGTTTGGTCTTAGTCGATACTTAGTTATATAACTAAATATATAAATAATATATAATAAATGGACTTCTCAGACCACTATTAAAAATTTTGGAGGGAGAAATGCACTTAGAAGCACATTTCTGTTCCCAAAGGCCTAATTATACGTGTTTCTCCAGCTACAACGACCCAAAAAATCTATAAATATGACTTATCAGCACTATTAAAAATTGTGAAGGGGAAATGCACTTAGAAGTCACATTTCTGTTCCAAAGGACCAGGATTATTGCTGTATCTCACAGCAACCTGACCCTCAAACCCATTGACAATGCGAAAACTTCTTAAGTTAAAAGTGAGTAAATGGAATACCGGTGTTGTATGAAAAAACCTTGCTGTCTTTTACCAGTCTCCTCACAGCAAACCAGCCAAATGAACTGTTGGGAAAAGAGATAAAAATGCCGTAAGAAGATCATTTTAAAAAAAAGTTTCAAGAGGACATTTCTGTTTGAAAAGGAATGTGAAGTAGACTGGCAACTAATGGTGACCTCGGCAATTTGGGCCACAACTCAGAGATCCATGCCTGATTATCTTGATGAAGTCCAAACGATCCATTATCTGTGGAAAGCGGATGCGTTTGTCTGTAATGACTCCCCTTCCAGCTGTGCTGATGGTTCCGCTCAGATATGTCGACTGGCTGCTGGGCCAGGACAACACTCTATGCGTGAGAGCCATCTCGGGACAATGCGTCATATGGATACAGATGTCTATTGGGTCCGGAACACATGCAAAAACCATCGGTGTTGAGGACGCCGATAGTCGTGACCATGCTCTTAGTGATCCTTGTTGTTGGGATGTGTTGCCCTGCATTGCATATGCGGTGGTGAGGTGGGTAACAAAGATTGCAGAGGTCACACATTAGGATTCTGCAACCTTGCCTGCTGCTGCCGCTACGGCTACTTGGCACATCTACTGCTGTCACGTCGCTGATGTTGTTCCACGTGACATGCGAGTGGGGAACGTGAAGCAGACGCACAGATGTTCCAGTTAGATCATGTCAGGCAAGTCTCCATTTCTGATTTTACTCTCTATTCCGGGTGGGTGGGAAGAGATGTGCCTGACTTTTTGTTTTTGTACCGGGGGATACAGGGGGTGGTCACCGTAGAAACTGTTGTTCATTTTGATGTCCTTAATGCGAGGATCAATTGGGAGGAATGGTGATCAAGCATGATGTGAGAGATGGAGCCTTGAATTCCCTAGCCTCTGGGTCGAGGGTCACTAGCAAAAGATCTTCCTCATCTTCACCTCGCCTCAAATTCGCAGCAAACCTCTTTCCAAGGCTAGGGTCGTCGGTAACATCGGTGTCTAGGAATACCTCCTTCTCCTCTCGCTGCCTCGGGAAGCATCAACACAGCCCTGACTTGTGAGATGAAGCCCCTGAGAGCTGATGTAAGCCACCTTGCCCTTAGCTCTGGACCCGAATCACTGCTACATGAATACGATGAAATTGTGAAATGTCGTGCCTGTGGTTTTGAGGAGAGAAAAGGCTCCGTTGTCCGCCATCAGTGTCCGTATCCTCCTCGTCGCTGGCGGGACTTTTGTTTAGAGAGTCCAACGATCGTTCCAGAAACTAAGATCACCAACAATGCTCATCGCTTGGGCAAGGGCATATTGTCCGCACTGACCATTTTGGTGGCTTCTTCAACACTGGCAACGATGGTTGACAGAGCTCTTTCACCTGCCCTCCACTCTCGGTTTGGTTCAACACCCCGAGGTCCGTACCGGTGCTTGTAGGCCATGAGTACTTCGTCTGGCATTCGTCTGCGCACAATCGCTGGTGCATGTGGAGGGTGGAATTCCAGCGTGTTGCACGTCAACAACTGAGCGGTTGACGGGCGAGGTCGAGTGACGCTGCAACGCAGCCTGGCCGGGACGAAAGCAGGGTGCGAACGGCGGGAAGTGCGAAACTCAGACCTCGAGCCTTTTCAGCAGAGTCAGACGGGCTAGCTCTTTAGAAATTTCTCGGACGGACAAGGTTCCATGGAATGTGCAGGCAAGCGGCATGTGCTCCAGCCTACGATCTTAAGGGAGCCAGCAGATTCTCGCCCGTTTTATCGGATCACCACCTTGCTGGCACAGGTTCCTTTTCACCCAGCCAGCGCTCCGTCTCCGTTGCTTGGAAGAGTCCACAGCTCCGGACTGTGTGTGGACGGTCTCCAAGGCGATTCATTTCAACACGGGCTGGTGTCTCTGGGCACGTGATGACACCAGGAGGACCTTGGGGGAAAGAGCCCGTGCACATCCCTGCGGTTTTGAAGAGGGAGCGCGAGCCTGAGAGCCACGTCACCCCCGAGACATCCCCCGCTCACCCAGTGAGCTGTCACAGAGATTTATAGCGCCTTGGCCGTGCTTACTAGTCCATGTGTCCGTTGGTGAGTGGACTTTTCCGGACACAGATGCAGACACGCGCTTGAAATTGTAGGTGACAGTGGTGCCTGGCAGGGAACGGGCTTTTCTGGCCAAAGTAGATGATGCTCGGCATCTGGTATTGGGGGAAGCGAAGGCCATGACGTGGCGGAACCCATCTGTGTCCACGACGGAAAAAAGGCATACATTTCCAAGGCAAAAAGCCTGGCAAAGGCGACATTAGGCTATTGCGCTTTTGTGATGGTTTGGGTTAAAAGTGTTTTTCTACTGCTCCCAAACCTGGAAGGACAGAAGGGGTCTGGGCCTTTAGACATGGCCGCTGTAAGGCGTGCAGGTCGTCAAATGGCGGAAGGAGACGGGGTAGGATGGGTTCTGGTTGGTTGGCTGGTGGGAACTACGGGCGACGGTGGAGGCTGAAGCGGAGGTGATCCCTGATCATGGACTCTGAGCGATATGGGGCAGCTGGAGGAACGCTTGGTGTGGCGGGAGGAGGAGGCGGCGCAGCGGGTTTGACAGTGCGTTGGAGAAACCGGCGTCGCGTCTGGCGATTTTTGGCCAAGTTGTTCCCTCCATTTCAAATCATGCATTCGTGCATGTGACTAGACATTTTGGTGGTGGTTAACCACATTAAGAGTTTCTTGCCTCTACTTATGGTTACGGCAAAGGCGGCATATGACATCGCTGGTCGTGAATAAGAGGTTGATTCAAAGAAGGCCCAGGCTTGAGTGGTTCATGGACCTTTTTGCGGCCGATAAGCGAGGGGAGCAGGGGTTTGAGCTGACTTGGCTGGGCGGATTCATATCAGGGACTTCTGCGACCGCCCTTTCCCTTTTTGTGGGGGACCGTATTGACACTACCCATCGTCTACTTCCTCATCCACTGATGAATCGCTGGCCAAGCAAATTTGCGGAAAAAGACCAGGATCGGATTCCGCAATGTGTCATCATCTCCTCAACACAAGGTGACTTCGTCGTCCTGACATTCTGCATTTCAGGAGCTGACGGGCTACAAGGCAAGAGGACAGCAAGGCTGTTGCCGCACGCCTGGGATTTTCTTGCCGATTGGACGGCTATTTCTCCTTGAAGGAATCAGTACCCTGGGAGTCAGAGCCGAGAAAATCATCCTTCTTTGGGCCTCTGATCTTTTAACATGCCTTTTGAGGCTCAGAAAATGGTATTATCAACAGAGGTGGGTACACGAGTTGACATTTGGCAGCATCATGTTGGTCGGATGTGGTGATAGCTGTAGATACATTTGTTGGGCCCAGTGACTGGGGAGGCCGAGGAAGGTCAAAGACTGCTGCCATGCAGGTTGCATTAACCTCTGAAGGACAGATTGGCGACGCTGTTCGTTTACTGAGAGATTCACAGGGCCTGACCCAGCGATGACAGGCCTGGACGGTCTTGCAACTGACGATCCGCTGGCATGCATGTTTGTCGCAGCATGAAGGTGAAACATCTCCTCTTACCTCTACCTCCATTGTCCTACCCCCCTCTTTGCTCACTTACCACCTGATTTCGCTCCATGTTCAGTAAATATAAAAATTTGAGGTATGGAAAAGTTATGGAAAGTCTCTTATTAAAAGACGGCAAAACACAGCATATTCTAAATCTCAAATCAAAACAAATATGCTGGTTCAAATATAACGCAAGTAGTTATCAACAAAGAGCTTCGGCCTGTTGCGCAAAGTGAAAAAACACGTTTCTGAAATGTATTCGGATATACAGGTATTTTTGGCAAATCAATTTCCCCTGTGGTGACTATCACATTGCTGGTATTCAAATTTAACTTCAAAGTAGATCTATCAACACAAAGCAGGCTGCGCCAAAAAGTGAAAAAACAGTATCTGAAATGTATTCGGATAATACAAGGTATTTTGGCACTCATCAATTCACTGTGGTGACTATAAATTGCTGTATTCAAATTTAGTGCATAGCTGCCTATGAACAAGAAAACTGTAGTGCGCGCAAAAGTCAAAAAAAACCGTATTCTGTTATGTTTCGTATAATACAATATATTTTTGGAACCTTTCATTCACCTTTGGTGATATAAAATTGCTGGATTCAGTTTTAAGTGCATAGCTGCTCAATAACAACGCTGTTAGTGCGCCAAACGTAAAAAAAACACGTATCCTGTAACTGTATTCGTATAATACAAGATATTCTAGGCACGATTCAATTACACCTGTGGGTCTATAAAATTGCTGGATTCAGAATTTAAGTGCAAGTGCCTCAATGAAAAAAGCGGTAGTGCGCCAAAGTCAAAAAAAACGTATTGTTATGTATTCGTATATACACGAATCTTTTTGGCAATTTCATTCACTGTGGTGACTATAAAAATTGCTGGGATTCAGATTTTAAGTGCAAGCTGCCTCAATGATCAAAAGATGTAGGTGCGCCAAAGTAAAAAAACACGAATCGTTATGAATTGGTATATACAGATATTTTTGGCACTTTTCAATTACCTGTTGGTGACTATAAATTGCCTGGAATCAGTTTTAAGTGCCAAGTGCCTCAATGAACACAGCTTTGTTAGTGAGCCAAAGTAAAAAAAACACGTATCTGTTATGTATTCGTATAATACAAGATATTTTTGGCACCTTTCAATTCACCTGTGGTGACTATAAAATTGCTGGATTCAAATTTAAGTGCAATCTGTCTCAATGAACAAAGCTGTAGTGCGCCAAAGTCAAAAAAACACGTATCTGTTATGTATTCGTATAATACAAGATATTTTTGGCACCTTTTAATTCACCTGTGGTGACTATAAAATTGCTGGATTCAAATTTAAGTGCAAGGTGGATATATCAACAAAGGTGGAATGGGCAAAATTGAAAATGAACACCTATCTGAAATGTATTCTGATAATAAAAGTGGATTTTTGCACCTAACAAAGAGACCTGCAGTTACTAGAAAAGATGTGTATCCTATAAGTTCAGGCTGCCCAATATCCAGGAAATATTTCAATAAAAAAAAAAACTGTTAATAATAAAGCTATTGCAGTGCAATGTCTACACTAAGTCTTGGTGAACTTTATCCAGTATTCTTTATAGAGCTTGTATGTGTTCGCCCGCGGGTCCCCCTCCCCCCTCTCCCGCCCGTGACTTTACAGCGGTAGAGGCTCCTTTAAAAGTCTCTACCTAACTACATAAAATCTTCCAATCTCTAATCTAACTAAATTGTAAGGATCACAGCTAATAGTAGAGGTTTCTCTATGAAGAAATAGAATAATTTCGCTGAGCTGTTTGGACACAAGCAGAGTGCACGTCCTTCTGATCTGAGACGCTGAGAGACACTGAGGCTGAACAGGAAACGCTTTTCTATGTAAAACGAGGCCATGTGATTTTTCCAGCCAATCGCAACCATACACATCACAGTCATGACGTCGCACACACAGCTCACCCTGCTCTATTCTGTAATCTGATTTGCTGGCCGCCAAAATGACAGGAAGCGCCGAAAATGGCGCGATCTTAATAGATGATGCACAGATTTTAACCTAAATTATCGCATGATCTAAAAATTTCGATCAACATAAAAACTGTGCCGATTTCAACTTTGTCGATAATAATCGCTCAACACTAGTCACGTACATTACACGGTGAGCGCTGTAAAAAGTAAAAATCAAAAACACTACCAGGATTGATGTATTTTCTTTATCCTGCCTCTCAAAAACAGATTAAAATACAATGAAAAAGTTATGTGTTCCTCAAAATGGTACCAAATGTCAACTTATCCTGAAAAAAACAATTCCCTACACAGCTCTGTACACAAACAAATAAAAAAAGTTATGGCTCTCAAACTTTGGCAATGCAAAAACGTGTTTTCTTTTCTAGATAAAACTATTTTTATAGTGTAAAAGCAGTAAAACATATAAAAATAAACAAATTGGGTATCGCTGTAATCGTATTAACCTGCTGAGCAACGCTAGCATGTAATTTATACTGCATGTTGGCTGCTATAAAAAATAAAAAAAACTACCAGGATTGTTGTGTTTTGATGATTTCACCTCCCAAAAACCTTTGTAAAGAGAGATCAAAGCGTCATGTGAACCCCATAATGGTACCAATCATCTCACAAAAAACAAGCCATTAATCAGCTTCATATACAGGAAAATAAAAAGTTATGGCTATCAGACTATAAAGACATAAAAACACAATTTCTTACAAACGCATTTCTATTGTGTAAAAGTAGCAAAACATAAAAAACTATATAACATTTTTACAATTGCAATTGTACCGACCTGCGTAGTACAGTTATTATTTCATTTATACCACACAACAAATACTGTAAAAATGGTGGAAATGCCCCAAGCTAAAAAAAACTGTGGAACACCTTCCAAAATGCACAATATACCCTTAGATGAGGTACATGAGGGTTTTTTAATCCAAGATGGGATGAATTCTGGAAGGTTTCATCTGTTCTAGTACTTTAGAGGCTTTGCAAATGTGACATGGCAACTACTAAAATCTGCATTCCAAAAGCCAATTAGCGCTCCCTCCCTTGTACCCCCTGCCATGTGCCCAAACAGCAGTTTACACCCACATATAGGATATTGATGAACTTTAAGAAATAGAATAAGACATTTTGGGGTGCTTTTTTCCAGGATTCATTGTAAAAATAAAACATTTTCAGCTAAAACTGCATTTTATTGGGAAAAAAAGAATTGTTATTTTCACAGCATGTTAAACAATCTGTGAAACACCTGTGGGGTCGGTATACTCACTACACCCCTGGATATATTCCTCAAGGGGTGTAGTTTCCAAAATTAGTTTTTTTAGGGGTGTTTATTAAGTTTTAGCAACCTAGGGTGTCCGCAAACCTGTAATGGTGCCTAAAATATAGCCTAATAAAAATGAGACCCCAGAGTCCAGTAGGTGCTATTCCTATTCTGAGGATTGTGGTTCAGTCAAATAGTGCACTAGGACCACATGTGGGATATCTCTAAAAACGGAATAATCAGGGGAATCAATATAAAGTTGCTGTAACGGTCCTAGGTAGAGCTGTAACAGTCCTAGGTTGTGGATCCACTGGGCCACCACAAGCGATGGCGGAAGCCACACCAGGGAGCGGAGTCTAAGTGGGTCCTGGTTTTCACCAGAGCCCGCCGCAAAGCGGGATGGACTTGCTGCAGCGGGATTCCACCAGGTCACTACCCCTGATGTGACTTGCTTGCGGTGGTAGCCAAGGTATAACGCAGTACTGAATCGGCAGGCAAACTCGTAGTCAGGGACGGGCCAGAAGGTCAGGGCAGGCAGCAAAGAACGTAAGCCAAATGGACTGGTACACAGGAACGGCAAACGGAACGTAGAAAGGGCTTACTCACATAGGTATGAGCACTATGGAATCGGCGAGGGCCAGGAAGAGGTGGAGCATTAATATAGGGTAAGCGGCAGGTGATTACAATAACTGGCGTACTGGCCCTTTAAACTTGACAGAGCCGGAACGCGAGCGCCCTAAGAAGCGGGGGCACACGCACTGGCTGGGAGCAGAGGCAGGAACGCGATCAGGTGAGGATGGGCACCCGTAGGCGCGTGTGGGTCCGTGGATCGCGGCACCACCCGCCCCCGGAGCAGACTGCACTGCAGGGGTACGTGTGCGCCCGCAGCCCGGACCACGGGCTGTGGCGCTAATCATAACAGTACCCCCCCCCTTTGGTCTCCCCCCTTCTTTTGCCCTGAAGAAATCTCTGAAGCAACCCTCGGTCCATGATGTTGTCCTCCGGCTCCCATGATCTTTCCTCAGGCCCGAAGCCCTTCCAATCAATAAGGAAATGACGTTTCCCCCTGATCGTCTTCATGGCCAGTATTTCTTTAACGGCAAAGACATCAGAAGTGTCGGCCACCGGGGCAGGGGGTGACAACCTCCGGGAATACTTGTTCAAGACAACCGGCTTAAGCAGAGAAACATGAAAGGAGTTAGGAATTCGCATTGATGGGGGAAGCCGGAGCTTGTAAGCCACTGGGTTAATCTTCTTCAGAACCAGGAAGGGACTGAGGTATCGGGGACCCAGTTTGTAGGATGGAATCTTCAGGCGGATATATTTGGAGGATAGCCAGACCTTATCCCTGGGAGAGAATGAGGGGGGAGGCCTCCTGTACTTGTCCGCATGTAGCTTCATCCGGGTGGAGGCCTGATGCAGAGAACGCTGAGTGCTGTTCCAAACGGTCTCCAGGTCACGAACCAAGGCGTCCACGGCAGGGACGTCAGAGGCTGAAGACAGTG
The DNA here is from genome assembly GCA_025379985.1 of Phyllomedusa bahiana. Lineage (NCBI taxonomy): Eukaryota > Metazoa > Chordata > Amphibia > Anura > Hylidae > Phyllomedusa > Phyllomedusa bahiana. The sequence continues at coordinate 15,934 of JAODAL010014904.1, read as the reverse complement.
GGAGGGGTGGGCGGGGATGTAGTCCATAGACCACAAAAAACGGGGAGGCGCCCGCAGACTCTGAATCCAGAGAATTATAAGCGAATTCTTCCCAGGGTAACAGGTCTGACCAGTCGTCTTGCTGGGCCAACACAAAATGCCGTAGGTAGTTTTCCAGGATCTGGTTGACTCTTTCCACCTGCCCGTTCAACTGCGGATGGTAAGCAGAGGAGAAGTCCAAATCTACCTTGAACTGAGAACAGAGGGACCGCCAGAATCTGGAGACAAACTGTACCCCGCGATCCGACACAATGTGTTGAGGAAGGCCATGCAACCGGAATACATTCATGAAGAAAAGGGTCGCTAGACGAGGCGCGGAGGGCAACCCGGGCAGTGGTACAAAGTGCGCCATCTTCGAAAAACGATCCACGATGACCCAGATGACAGTATTACCGGCAGACAGAGGAAGATCCGTTATGAAATCCATGGCAATATGGGACCACGGACGGTCTGGAATGGGCAGCGGCTGAAGTAAGCCCGCAGGCTTGAGGTGGGGTGTCTTGTTGCGGGCACACGAAGAGCACGCATCCACAAAGTCCTTGACATCCTTGACAAGGTCAGGCCACCAATAGTAGCGGCTAATAAGCTGAGCCGTCTTACATATACCCGGGTGGCCTGCAATCCGAGAGTCATGACCCCACTTCAGCATTCTCCCCCGCAGCGCAGGGCGAACGTAGATCTTGCCAGGAGGGATCTGCTGGAGAGGCACCGGGGCCGCGGCAATCAGACGGTTAGGTGAAATGATGTGAGTGGAAGGGGAATCCTCACCCACACTGTCCGAAGCTCGCGACAGGGCATCAGCCTTGACGTTCTTCTCGGCAGCGCGGAAATGGATCGTGAAGTCAAAGCGCGAGAAGAATAGGTCCCAATGAGCCTGCCGGGGATTAAGGCGCTGGGCCGTCTGGAGATACACAAGATTCTTGTGGTCCAAGTAAATAGTAACCGGATGTCGAGCCCCTTCAAGCAGATGACGCCATTCTTCAAGAGCCAGCTTAATGGCCAACAGTTCACGGTCACCAATCATGTAGTTCTTTTCCGCAGGAGAGATCGTTTTAGAGAAGAACCCACATGTGACAGACTTGCCCTTGGAATCCCGCTGAGAGAGCACCGCCCCTGCTCCTACGGACGACGTGTCCACCTCCAGGAAAAACGGTTTCTCTATGTCCGGACGAGACAGGACGGGGGCCGAGGTAAAGGCCACCTTGAGCCGGGAGAAGGCATCTCACAACCTAGGATTGCCGGACTTCTTATTAAGGGCTACAATGGGAGCCACCAGTGTCGAGAAGTGCGGGATAAACTGGCGGTAATAATTTGCAAAGCCCAGGAACCAATGAATGGGCCGAAGGCCAGTTGGACGAGGCCACTGCAGGATGGCAGACTGTTTGGCCGGGTCCATTTGAAGTCCCTTGGCGGAGACAATATATCCTAGGAAGGGCAGACTGGACTGGTGAAATTGGCACTTCTCCAATTTGGCGAAGAGGCGATTCTCCCGAAGACGACTGAGTACCTGGCGCACATGGAGACGGTGGGACTTGAGATCAGGTGAGAAGATCAGAATGTCGTCTAGATACACGACCACACACACATATAAGAGGTCCCTGAAGATCTCATTAACAAACCCCTGAAACACCGCAGGGGCGTTGCAGAGGCCGAAGGGCATAACTAGATATTCGAAATGCCCGTCCTGCATGTTGAATGCCGTCTTCCATTCGTCGCCCTCTCGGATAAGGATAAGGTTATAGGCCCCTCGCAAGTCCAGTTTGGTGAAGATCCTGGCCCCGCAAAGCTGGTCGAAGAGCTCCGTGATCAGCGGCAGTGGGTAGCGGATCTTCACCGTAATCTTATTAAGACCGCGATAGTCGATGCAGGGTCGAAGTGAGCCATCTTTTTTTTCCACAAAGAAGAAGCCTGCTCCAGCTGGTGAAGAGGACTTGCGGATGAATTCTTTCTTGAGGTTCTCCTGAATGTAGTCAGACATGGCCTTGGTCTCTGGGACCGACAGTGGGTAGGCTCTGCCCCGAGGTGGGCTCGTGCCAGGCAACAGTTCGATAGGGCAGTCGTAGGAGCGGTGAGGTGGCAAGGAGTAAGCCTGTTTTTCGGAGAACACGTTGGCGAAGTCTTGGTACTCCGCAGGCAGCCCTGGCAACGGCTTCACGGGCATAGGCAGAGAAGTGCGAGGTGCTGCGAGACAATGATGCCGGCAGTCCTGTCCCCATCGTGTAACTTCCCCCGTTTTCCAGTCTAAGACAGGGGCGTGGCATTGCAGCGTTTCCCTGCTCGGACGAAACAGACAGTCCTTCAGGAAGTGCTCTGGACTGGCGCAGTACAGGCACAGATTCTCGGTGCGGCGTCGGGAACGCTCCTGTACAGAGAGTAGGGCACGGTCTACTTGCATGGGCTCCTCGTCGGAATGCTGTGGCGGTGGTAGAGGAGGCTTCTGGAACACCGGAGCCAAGCGCGGAAAGCGACGAGGCCGAGCAGAGTCACATTCCTGGCGGAGCTCCTCTTGTCTCTCGGTGAAGCGCACGTCAATCCGCGTGGCCAGGTGGATCAACTCAGACAGGGAATACGGGAGATCCCTTGCGGCCAAGGCATCCTTGACCCGGCTAGAGAGGCCTTTATTGAAAGTAGCGCAGAGGGCGGCCTCGTTCCAGGTCAGCTCCGAGGTCAAGGTGCGAAATTGAATGGCGCAGTCACCAACCGAGGATTCTCCCTGTCGTAAATTCAGGAGTGCTGTCTCCGCAGACGAGGCCCGCGCCGGTTCCTCAAAGACGCAACGGAACTCCTTAAAAAAGGCCTGCAAGTCATCCACCAGCGGATCTCCTTTATCCCAGAGGGGGGTTGCCCACGCCAGAGCCTTCCCGGAGAGCAGGCTTAGTATGAACGCCACCTTTGCTCGTTCGGACGGAAACTGGTCGACCATCAGTTCCATGTTCATAGAGCACTGAGTAATAAACCCCCTGCATAGCTTCAGGTCTCTGTCAAACTTCGAGGGAAGCGACAGCCGGAGCTTGGGTCCCATGGCGGAAAGAGAGACGACAGGTGCAGGGACGGGTGGAGGTGGTTGTGGGGTCTGCCGTTGAGAGGCGACGAGCTGCTGCATCATGGTCGTCAGCTGATCCAACTGCTGTTCCTGCTGCGCCTGCTGCGCCAGCTGCTGAGATTGCTGGACAATGATGGACGTCAGATCTTCCACGCTGGGTAACGGAACCTTGGCGGGATCCATGGCCGATTCCAACTGTAACGGTCCAAGGTAGAGCTGTAACGGTCTTAGGTCGTGGATACACTGGGCCACCACAAGCGATGGCGGAAGCCACACCAGGGAGCGGAGTCTAAGTGGGTCCCGGTTTTCACCAGAGCCCGCCGCACTTGCTGCAGCGGGATTCCACTAGGTCGCTACCCCTGATGTGACTTGCTTGCGGTGGTAGCCAAGGTATAACGCAGTACTGAATTGGCAGGCAAACTCGTAGTCAGGGACGGGTCAGAAGGTCAGGGCAGGCAGCAAAGATTCGTGAACGGAGAACGTAAGCCAAAGGGACTGGTACACAGGAACAGCAACCGGAACGTAGAAAGGGCTTCCTTGCATAGGTATGAGCACTATGGAATCAGCGAGGGCCAGGAAGAGGTGGAGCATTAATATAGGGTCAGCGGCAGGTGATTACAATTACTGGCGCTCTGGCCCTTTAAATTTGACAGAGGCGGCGCGCGCACTGGCCGGGAGCAGAGGCAGGAACGCGGTCAGGTGAGGACGGGCGCCCGTGGACGCGTGTGCGCCAGTGGATCGCGGCCCCACCCACCCGGGGGCGCAGAATGCGCTGCAGGTGAACGAGTGCGCCCACAGCCCAGACCACGGGCTGCGCCGCTACTCGTAACAGTTCTATTTTCCTGTTATCTACTTTGTTCCAGTAAATTCTGGATAAAATTTGAAAATCTACAAAAAAGTGACATTTTTAAATTTCACCGCTACTTTGCTTCAATTTCTATAAAACACCTAAAGGGTTAGCAAACTTTCTAAGTGTTGTTTTGAATACCTTGTGAGGTACAGTTTCTTAGATGTAGTAACTTATGGGGCTAACTAACCTACAGGCCCCTAAAAGTCACGTTAGAATTGGACTGGTCCTTAAAAAATATGTTGCAAATTTTCTTGAAACTGTCCTAAAAAACAAAAGACGATTTAAAAAATTATGCCAAAATAAAGTAGACTTATGGTAGATGTTCATTATTTAATATTTTGTTTGGTATGACTTACACGTGCACATTTTAAAACTTTGAAAATGGCAAATTTTTCAAAATGTTCACAACTTTTTGATATTTTTCACAAAAAAAACAAGAAATGTTTTGACCAAAATTAATTGCTAACTTGAAGTATAATGTGTCACGAGAAAATATCAAAATTACATGAATAGGTAAAAGCATTAAAAAGTTATTCACAGATAAAGTGACATGTCATATTTTTAAAAAAAGGGCTTGGCCCTTAGAGGGGTTGTCTCACTACAATGATTGGTTTTTAATTCAAAAATCTTTAAAAAAAAACAAGCTTCTTTCCAATATATGTTTGTTACAAATATCCTACTGATTTTTAGATATCCCTTGTAGAAGAAGCTGCATCGACTACTCACATCACTATAGCCACCGACCTGATGTTTTCTCATTATAGACTGCTGGCACTGGTGACATCAGCAGCTCCTCACTGCAGGTCGAAGATTCAGGAGCGCACAAATTTGTACCTGTGCACTCGCCGTCCCCTTTCCTTCTTCTTACGGGTGAAAAATGATTCAGGGCATTGGCTGCAGAGACACATTGCAAGTATCAGCACACACTATGAATGGAGTACAGGCACAGTACAGTGTATGATGACACTTGCGATGCCTGTGTTCTGAAGGGAGGACAGCACAGTACAGTGTGTTACTATACTTACATGTGTCTGTGGAGCTTTGTCTTACACAGCAGACTAAAGGGCATATAAATGGTTAATATACCCCCCTCTTCTGCTGTATTAGTATAGCTAAAGCACCACAGACACATCCTAAGTATCCTCACACACTGTACTGTGCCATCTTACCTTCAGAACACAGGCATCGCAAGTGTCATCCTACACTGTACTGTCCATGCATCAGCCCCATCCCTGCTCTCTCCTGAAACTGTGTGAAGAGATGAGCATCCAGAACTCAGACACAGCAGCAGCACAGTGCAGCCACCACAGCAGTGAGCAGCCAGGAGGCAGACATTGGCAGGCACACACAGGGCTAACCCTGGCATGGTGACGTAGGTGCAGGGAGGAGGGGAGGGTGAGGAGAAGCAGTACGCCCCTGAATTCAAAAATCCAACAGAGACAGAATGACTGAGGTAGCCTGAAAACCTGTAGTGAGACAACTTCTTTAAGCATACTTGCAACTTTTGAAAGTGATCATAGAGATCTAAAGCTGCAGCACACGTGTGCCATCCCAAAAATTTGTTGTTGAGCCATACCCCTTCACAAAAAGTCACGGCCACTCCAGCTTACTGTGTAACGGCTCTGGAAGAAAGCTAAATTAGGGTTTTGGCATCACGTAGCTTTTCTGGAGGTCGGATGGCCTAATCAGTATTCAGGAGAGCTGGGAGATGATGCTAAACTGTGCCTGAACCTAAACCATTACACTACAATTAATATTTCCACCATACAGTGATTATACGGATTATACATGATGACTTCTCCTGGCCACTACTCTTCCCTGCAAAATTTACTGCACATATTTTACAATTCTAATTTTTTCACTTCACTACATGTACTCACCTCTGTACAAACTCCACATGGGGTGATAGGTGAGAATGTTATGGGGTGATAGGTGGAATGGAGTGATAGGTGGAGGTGAGAGAACTATTGAGTAATAGGTGGGAAGGTTATGGGTGTAAAGGTGGAATAGAGTGATAGGTGGAGGTGAGAGGACTATGGGGTAATAGGTCGGGAGGTTATGGGGTGATGGGGGGGTTGTATTTTGTGTTGGCACTAGGATGCACAACACAATGCTGGGGAGTGGTAGAGAGTGGAGTACAGAGCACAGCTTACAATCTCATTAGTGGGGCATAGGACCATCCCCCTGGAGATTGTGCTGCGGCCGTGGTCTCTACCCCCCCAGAATATTGTGCAGGTTGAACTCCGTACCCTGCACCTCCAGAAGATCAGCTGCAGATATGATCTTCAGAGGGTGGAGGAGATGGAGTTAAGTACCGTCATGTTTTTTTTTAATGTTCCTATATTCATACAGGTTTCCCCTTTGGACTATGATGGACTCATTGGATTATGTCAGATCAACATTGGATTGATTTCTTTAATAAAATGGTGAAAGAGGGCTGAAGTTGGGGAGTGTTTATTTAAATATAATTTTTTTGTGCAATTTGTGTCTTTTTTTTTCCATTTAATTTCAGTTTTTGTAATGGAGGCATCTGACAGACTCCTCTCCATTACTCGCACTCTGGCTTAGTGTCAGTCAGCAGTAGTTTTTGTCAACCCAAGGCTGACACTAACACCGTGTCACTATCACCCCAATAGCCAACTCAACAGAGGCACTGGGAAGAGTCGGGTGACCATCAGAAGCGGATCATCTAATGTGATGTGTGATGGTCTGCTTCTGGGGACGTTACGGGCAGGTATTTTTAGAGTCGGAAGGGACCAGTGTTAATGAACCTTCCCATTCTTATAGTATCAGGCTGAAGCTGTTGGTTTTATCTTGGCTGGTTATGGAAAAGTGGAAACCAAAATGCAGTGCGTTTTCGTCATTATGATAGACAGCACCATTGACTTACTTTACCAGCATGTACACTAACAAGTGTACTTTTGACTTTCAGGCTCCATATCTCACCATCCACTACAGCTTTGAATGTGAGACTACCATCGTTTTATCATCTTGGCTATTTTATACATAAATTTGACTGGCAACTATTTAGCATATGCTTAGTTCTGCAGGTTTTTGTCAGGTAACTGCATTTTTATTATTTTCTTTCTGGTGGTGGAAAAATCTTTTTGTTCTTGTTATTACAAATTACAACCTGTTCTGACATTTTCTAATAGCTCAGTGTGTAATTAGGTTGATTCCCAAGAGAAAAGTCACTAGTTCAAATTGAGGAGAAGCCATGAAGAAGATTTCCCAAGAAAAGAGAAACAGGATCATCCAGCTCACCGATAGCGTTCTCTCGACCAAGAAAATTGGCAAACTGCATTAGAGGAGTGCCATGACAGCTGGAAGAATGTACTGTAATGAAGTCTATCCATTTATTCCAAAGCCAAGAGGTGGACATCTAGGCAAGATATTGGAGTCAACAATTCAGCTCATCATAAGGTCTATCTCGTATGCTTCAAAATAATGAGATCATAGACTTCCATGCAAGCACGATGTGACACACATTACATAAGTCTGGAATGGTGAAGAATCTTTGACAAGAAGTGTCAGCTTGAGTTTGCAAAAAAGTACAAAAAGTGGACAGTAGAAGATTGGAAACTGAAAATTTGAAGCAATGAGATGAAAGTCAATAGACTGGGCTCTGATGGGTGTAAATGGGTCTGAGAGAATCATGGAAAAGGGGGCTAACACATCGAACAATTGAAGAAATGTTCGGTGGAGGAAGCCTGATGATATGGGTTTAATTCAATGTCAAAGGCATTGAATACTTTATCAGGATCAATGGTGGTCTCAGGGCTGAGCTATAGGCACGTATCCTACAAGATGAGTTACTTTGTATACTCGAATACTATGATGTTAGTATGCATTTACCTGCTCAGCTTCCAGTCCCTAGGAAGCAGTGCTCTGCATCTCCTGGTTTGGGTCCACACCCAGAGAGACAGGCTGCTGAGATCCTTTGGTTGACAGGTCTCCAGCTACTCTGGATAGCGGGCCTGTCACACGAGCCAATAGGAGGGCCTGGAGACTGCTCCAATCAGCTATGGGGGCGGTGTCTGGGTACTCCATTTAAACCTTCTGAAATCTCCAACTTTTGCCTGTGATATTTCCTGGCTGCGTTTATTACCTGTGTTGTTAGTTTGCTTCTCCCGTTTTCCTGACCTCGGCTTGTATCCTAACTTTGGCTCTCTTCATGATTTGTTACCTTGTTCCCGACCATGTTCTGACCCTTTGGCACATTTTCCATTAACTCTGTTGGTTTCTGTGGCCTTACGTTACCGTTCTGTTGCTGACCCGGACTGTTCGACATTTCTTCCACCTGACGACCCCAGCACTTAGTAGCGTAGGGACTGTCGCCCAGTTGGGGTCTGCCATCTAGGGCAGCTCATCAAGTAGGCAGGCACAGTGGGCTGGGTTCCAGTTAAGTCTCACTGCACCTCCCTTGATGTGACATATAGGTACAAAAAGGACGACAAAGTATTCCATTAGGGAAAAAGGGCCCGGGAGCATACGTCGAGTTTGGAAAGGGAAAGGTTCAATAAACAATAAAGTGGGAAATGCTGTTTTTGGGCCCCCCCACAACCCCCAGATCAACCCAATCAAACATTTGGGCGGGTAGATTTGAAAAAAAGCTATTTTTTTCCCCCAAAAGTAAATTGAAAAGTAGGGCCCCAAACTGCCCCCAACCCAACAAATTTTGGTTGACACATGCTTGAATCTGATCAAGAGTATGCCCAGAATTCAGGCAACATTGAAAGCCAATGGTGGATTTACAAAATACTAACAAAATAATACAAATTCAAATTTCGATTTTTAAGGCGCAAAACAATAAAAATGCTGTTACTTGATAAGAATCTGCAGAACTAAGCATATGCTAAATAGTTCCAAGTCAAATTTATGTATGAGATAGACAAGAAACGAAATTTTTTTATAATATGATTGGGAAATCTCATGTTCCCAAAAATGTAGTGGATGGTGAAATATTTAGCCTGATATTCAAAAGTTCAACACATTGTTACCCTTTTGCTTGACAGTGTAGCATTTTTGTAGCATCAAAAATTTTAATTGGAATCTGTATTAAATTTAAAACTTAAAGGGAACAGTCATTTCCTAATTAAAATTTAAAAAACGATCACATGCTCCTTATGTACACCCATTAAAGTATGTACAGACGGCGTATTGCAGCACACACAGGTTCACGCCCAAAAAACTCCCTTTATAATGCTATTTAAATTATTTCGTACTTTTTAAAAAGGAGGGGGGCTTTTTCCCCTTGTATACCCTTTTACTTTTTCTCGTCTGTAAAAGTATGCCCGTAAAAAGAATTTACCTGTCAGTTTTGCGGGCCCCCTTTCGGGACCCAAAAAAAAATAGAAAGTATATGAGAAATACAATAGTAAACTTTTACATAGTACTCAATGAATGCTGTACTTGTTTAAATGTTTTTAAAACCTTTATTTGGGGGGGCACCCCACAAAATTTTCATAAGAACATACCTTTCCCATCCAAGGTTTGTTTTTTTTGGAAAAATTGAAACAGCAGACTTTATAAAACATGCATTTGAAAATGACCTAATTTGTACCTGATGCCATGGCAGTGCAGTTTAATTTTCTAGTAAATCAGCAGATCCGTGAGAAGTAGTGGAAGAACAATCTTGCATCCTCAGTGCTATTTAGTCAGACTGGTTTGTCATGTTTCCTAAAGAGTACTGGTTCTGCTATCTGCTTTTTCATGTTTTCAAAGCTTGTCTGTATGTAATGTTAAATGGGTTTTGCCACGATCTCATTTCATCCCTCCCCGCATTTTTTCTCTTCACTCTGTGGCTCAGAAAGGGGGGGTTGTGTTTTTTTTGAATTGCATATCCAAAGTACCCCCCCCGGATGACATCACCAACCTTTTCCCCTCTTTAGTCAAAAAAAGGTCTTTTATGTAAAAACATTGTGAGCGCTAGGGGGAATGTTTCTGCTTCACAGCACAAAAGGGCCTATTTTAAATCCCTGCAAAGGGGGAAAAAAAAAAAAATGGATTTTTTTTTTTTATTTTAAAAGCACAGACCTGATTGATGTTTTTTTTTTAAAATTTTTTTTCACTTTTTCCCTTTATAACTAAGGAGAACAAGAACAAGAGTTGAGTGACAGCACCGGGGGGTTTAACAACCCCAGTAGCTGCCTGAGGGGGAGAAATGATATTGAGCATGTGCAAAACCCGGACTGAGAATCTCTCCCGGGCCCCGGTTTGTAACCCCCGGAGATGACATGTAAAAAAATGGAAACCCCTAAAGGAGAGCTAAAACAAAAAAGGTTTCAGAAAAAATTTTTATAATAATGAATGGTTTAAAAAGTTTTTTATTTCTTTTGCCCAAACTTCCCACGTCAATTTTTTCCCTTGGGGGCAAAAACCCCCTTTTAAAACCCTTTTTGTGGGGGGGAAAATACTCATGCCCAGCCCAATCCTTGCAGAGATATCAATTATCTTGAGCTTCACCTTTCTGTCCTTTGACTCTTGGAAGAATTCCAGACTTTGCAAGCAAACAATGTCATACAGGACAACAGGTTAAGCAATGAACAGCTAAACAACATTTTCTACAACTTCAACAGGTATTTAAACAACTTTTTGTAAATAATAATAATACAATTAGGCAAATATTTTTTAACAAATGAAAGTTCTAGCTTTTCCAGGAAAATCATTGTTATGTGTAGGTGTTGGTTGGTCAACTCTGAGTCACGGACGCCCCTGCGACCACTGTCCCGTGTCGCAGGCGCGCCCGTGCTCCTACACCGAGCGGAGCCCTGTCCCGCACGTCGGGTTTGGGGTCCGTTCACCTCCCCATCCCCGCCGGCGTTCACTTACCCGGCTGCCCCTGCTAAAGTCTTTTCTCCGTTCCCAGGGTGGCTCCGCCCCTAGGGCCCCCGTGGCGCGCCGGCAGTTTAAATTTTAAAGGGGCAGTGGGGCCGGAAATTTGGTTCTTTGGGCCGGGGGCCCCTGCCCCTTTTTATTTCCAGCCTTTTCCCTCCCGGGCCTTCACCGGATCCTTGGTGTATTTTCCCGGGTGGTGATAGCGGTTGTGTTTTCCCTTTGTCTTGCCTTCCCTTTTACCCCCCGGGTCTGTTTAAATGTTTTCCCGATCAGGGAAACCCTTGCCGCCGGGCCCGGGGCCCTTCCTCCCTTGTTTACCTTTCTACAAAACCAGAACCCCCTTGGTCCTGAAATCCTCCCTTTAGCCCACGACAAAAGACCCTCCCTTTGAGATCCTGTACCTCTTTAAACCCTTGGCCCGCCACCGAAAGGCAAGCCCGCCATTTGGTTTTAGGGGCCCCTTGGTGGATTTCCCGCACCCGGAAAAGCAACCATCCCACTTTTGCGGCGGGTTTGGTAAAATATCGGGACCCACTTAAAATTTCCCCACTCCCTGGTGGGGGTTGTGTTCCCCACGACCTGCGGTGGTCCAGGGGTTCCCCCCCTGCCCGTTCAGTAGGACCCCCGGTCATGGTTTTCCCCCAAAAGGGTCCTTGCCAAGTGTTCCCCCAAACATCACCCCCCCCTTTTCCTGTGGCCCAAGCAATCGCAACAGATCGCGCATTTAACCCGCAGCAGCCCCTAGAAAATTTTCCTCCATGGTGCAGAAAGTCGTCAACCGTTCAGCAGCAGAACCTCCCCCAAATCCTTTTGTTTGTTCCTCCCTTTTTAAAAATTGGTTTCCCTGCCCCCCTGGGGGGTCCCAAAGTTTTGGGCTGCCCCCCATCTAAGTACGAGGGGCCCCCAAAACTCGCGGGGGTTTTCATCACCCAATGTCTTGCACGTGGAGTTTTATGACCAAATCAGTTCCTGTCTAAAAGTGCGAAGGGGCGTTCGTGGTCACCCTCCTCCCCGGGGAAAGGGCCCCTGGCCGGGGCCCAAAACCCCCCCTATGGGACAGAAACGATCCAGTGACGGGGATTTTACAGTCTTTTCCTCAGCGAGTTCCCCCAAAACGTCTTCGGGGAAAACCAGCCCGTGATACTCCGCTGGGGACAGCCCTCCTAAACTACCCCGGGGGAACCCCCCTGTAGGAGGAAAACCCCGGTACAATTCTGTATTCTGGTCTCTGAAACTGCCCAGGGAAACGATTTTTTTCCCGGTGGCTCCCTTTCCAAGAAAGGGCTTTTAAAGGCCCAATTTTAAGGGTGTCTTGGCAGTAGATGACCTCCGTCTTCCTCGTGGGCCCCTGATTCCGGTTAGCGACCCGAAAACGATGTACGCTTAATTGAACGGAAGGGGGAGCTTTCAGCAAGGGGGCCAAAGGCCCCCCCAAACCCATTCCCCAGTTTTCCCCCGCCTGGCCACGGGGGTTCCAAAAGGCCCCCTGGCCAAAGCGAAAAACCCCACCGACGGGGCCCCGCAGATTAAATCGGGCTCGCCTTTTTGGGAGCAGAGTTGGCCCACCCGCCCGAAAAGGAACTTTTTGCCTCAAACTGTGGAAAGGCCCAGAGAATTTTCGGAGGAAAATTGTCCCAAGGGGTCCAACCCTTGCGGGAAACTCCCGCCCTGGGATCTGGGGGAAAAGGCATTCCTGATGAAAACCTCCTCCTCTACACGCCTGTTGATGCCAGTGAAAGACCCGGGGGTAAGGGGACTGGTATACAGGGCCCCCAAGTTCGGGGTTTCTGGATTTGGGCTCTCCCGGGGAACGTCTTTCCCCCAGGCTTTTAGTGAAGCAGTACCCGGGTTCCAGTGGTTTATGTCTGGAAAAAACCCGTTGTCTTTCCACCCGGGTCGGGGGGGGAAAGCTATTTTAGCGACACCATCCAGTTGGTCCCCCGGCCTCGCCCCCTCCACGGCAAAAAAGAGGAAAATCCCCTTTTTATGTGTTTCCCCTCGCTCCTCGTCGGGCGATCCCCCTGGGGACTCCCAGGGTTGCGGCTCCATTTCTCCTATCCGGGACGGGGACCTAAAAGAGGTGATTCTTTGGGGGGCCCCAACTGTGGGGGGGGCGTTTTTTTGGTGGCCCCTCGCCCGGTGTTTTCCCGGGCTCTCGCCGGGTTTTCAGGAGCCCGTTGCCCGGGGCTGCCCCCCAAAAGTTAAAATTGAGTACGCCGATGTGTTTTTCTCAGAGCCCAAGCGAGATTTCTTCCCTCCCGCTTTCCCGTTCCCTTTTAGGGGAAATTCCCGACTTTCCGACTTACTGCCGGGGGTTTAACCTTTTTCCTCCTGGGGCCCGGGGTCTACCACTGTGGGTTTTCCCGAGACCCGGGCCCAGTCCGAGAACTCCGGGGAAAATCTGCGGAAAGGGGTTCATCCCAAAGTCCTGTCTCCCCACGGGGCGCGGGGTTTTTTTCGTGATGGAAGAAGGGAGGGTTTCCCTTGCCCCCTGATGGGGACTACGGGGCTTGAAAAAGGGTCAGGTTTAAAGAACCTTTAAACCCCCTTTGGGCCGTGTTTCAAAAAAATTTTTGATCGCCTGCAAGGGGTGAAAAGGTATTTCCCCAAAAGTTGGTTTTTGGGGGGGCCCTTAAAATTTTGGTTGAATCCGCAAGGGCAAATGAAGGGAAGCCCGGCCTTCAAAACCCCAGAAAATGGGAAATTTTTTTTGATTCCCTGGTGTGCCCCTTCGGACTGTGCAATGGGGCCTGCCGCCCTTTCAGGAGTTTCGGTTGAATAAACGTCTTCAGGGACCCCCCCTCACAAAATGCTTTGGGGTTTAAATTTTGGATGACATCCTGGTGTACTTCCTGATCGGGGACCCCCCGCAGAAAATTTTTCGTAAAGGAAACCCTGAAGTTCCCCTGGCGGGGGGAAAAACCCTTTTGTATCCCAAGCTAGGGAAGTGCTTTTTCCCTTTCGGGACCACCCTTCCCCTTTTTGGGGAAAGGGCCATTCTGCCCAAAGGCCTACGGTTTGGCCCAGAAAAGGGCCCTTTTTCAGCCCTTTTTTTGAAAGTGGCAAAGGGACCAGGGGGGTAGGGTATCCAGCGCTTTTTGGGGCCCTTTTGCAAACTACTATAAACCGTTCTTTCCCCCCACTTCTCTACGTGGGGGCTCGTTAGTGGCCCCTCACCAAGAAAAAAGCCAACCCAAACGGCGGTCCATGAGGCCCGGAAGAGGGGGTTTTTAAAAAGCTCAAATCTGCCTTCTTAGGGCATTATATTTGCACACCCGGTTCCCCGCAAAACCCCCTTCAACGGGAGGTGGATGCCCTAATTTTGTGGGAGCCGGAGCAGTTTTACGCAAAAAGGGCCCACGGGGTAAGACTGTAACGTGCCCCTTTTTTTCCAAAGACGTTTTCATCGGTTTGAGGGGAAATTCCCACGATTGGGGGACTGGGAGCTTAGCCTTTAAAATTGGGTGGGGGGGAGTGGCGTTATCTGCTGGAGGGGGGCCGTTTTCCCACCCGTATCTACCCCGGACCCAAAAGGGAACCCCCCAATATTTCAAAAGGGCTCAGGACTTAACCCCCCCCCCAGGCTAGGGGGTTTCGCTCTTCTTCCCGGTTCAAATTTTCAGATCCACTTCGGGAAAGATGAAAAGGGAAATGGGGAAAAGCGGGAGGGCCCCTCCCAGGCCCCAAAGTGGTGGGTGAAGATACTTTTCCAGCACTTAATTCCTCCAAAAACGTCTCATCTGGGCAACCCCAGTGGACCCCCGGGAAAAAGGTCCCTCTGGAAGGACTTAGGGTGGGGCCTCTCTCCGCAGGGCGTATCCCTTTAAAAATTTTGGGGGCATTGCTATTGGTGGCCCGGTCATCCCGGCCCCCCGAAGAACCTTCCACCTGATATCCGGTTTTATTGGTGGCCAGGCGGGAAAAAGGGTTTTTAAGGACTTTGTTTGTCTTTGTGACTCCTGTGCCCGCAAAAAAAGAAGCCACGCACAAGCCGGCAGGTCAACTTCAGCCACTTCCATTTTCCCCCTCAAAACCCTGGACCAAAAATTTCGATGGGGCTTTATAAATGACCTTCCTCTGTGTTGGCCAAAACCCCTTATTTGGGGGGATTACGGATGCTTTTCCAAAAAAGGCGGCCCTTTCGTCCCGTTTTTCCAGGGGGTTTCCTTTTGGCCCCCCGCCTGGCTGAGCTTTCCCTTCCTTTAAAATTTTTTCGTCTGCAAAAGGGGTCCCCCCAGCAAATTTGTTGGAAACCCGGGGGAAATTCAAATTTTTCTCCCGGTTTTGGCGGGGGCCCTGGGGCAACCAAATTCAGGGGTTGGGAAACTCGATTTTTTTCCCCCACCACCCGAGACCCCAAAACCCGGGAAGGTGGGGAGGTTTGGGGGTCAAACCCAAATCTTGGGTGTTTTCTTCGCCATTTGTCTCGGCATGTCAAGACGATTGGGGCCCTTTTTTTAACCCTGGGGGGAGTTTCTCTTTAAACTCCCCTTTAGTCCCGGGCCCCTGGGGTTCTCCCTTTTACAACGGTATGGGGACTGCATTCCCCCCCCTTTCCCCCCCTTCTGAAAAACCTCCTCTGAGGTTCCGGCGGCCCGGGCGCACTGGGTTTTAAGACATGAAAGGGTCTTTTGGTCCCCGACCCATCTGCTCCCGCGGGTTCCGAGGGATTTAAAAATTTAAAGCGGACAAAGGAAGTTAAAACCCTCCCCCGTTTTTTCCCCCGGTGACAAGGTGTGGGCCCCGTCTAGATTTTGTTCCCCGCCTTTTAAAATGCCTTCTCACAAAATTTGGGCCCCCTTTCCCGGGGCCCCCTTTTAGGTCTACGCCGCATTTTAACCCGGGTTTTCATAAAAAACTCCGGCTCCCTCCTACAATGGGAAAACGGGAAAGGGGGGGGGGGGGGGGGTTGGGGGGTTTTGGGGGGGGGGGGGGGGGGGGGGGGGGGGGGGGGGGGGAGGGGGGGGGGTTTTTTTGGGGGGGGGGGGGGGGGGGGGGGGGGGGGGGGCCCCGGGGGGGGGGGGGGGGGGGGGGGGGGGGTTGGTTTGGGGGGGGGGGGGGGGGGGGGGGGGGGGTGGGGGTTTGGGGGGGGGGGGGGGGGGGGGGGTGGGGGGTTGGTTTTGTGGGGGGGGGGGGGGGGGGGGGGTTGGGGGGGGCGGGGGGGG